>CABHPH010140457.1:0-40476 GCA_902168325.1 Peromyscus nudipes
CGGTTTTTTTTCCCCCTTTTGAGAAGGAAGTCTCCCACTGTAGCCCAGGCTGGTGTTGAACCGATGGCAATCCTCCCTCCCCAGCCTTCTCCAGTAAGGTGTGTGAGCCACCTTGCCCTGTGGAGAAACCTGCTTTCAATTGATGGATTGAGAAGGGGTCTCACTACCTAACTCCGGCTGGCCTGGAACTCTGTATAGAGTGCCTGGGCTTTTACTCATAGTCATCCAGCTGCCTCTGTCTCCCAAGTGTGGGATTAAAGGTGTGCACGTCCAGCTTGAAAAAACGGTTTGAAGCGTTACAGACTCAGATTTGAGATGTGGCTTAGTGGTACAGTAAGTGCCTGGCATGTACAAAGTCCAGGGTTTGGTTCCCAGTGCCACAAGTGGAAGCAGAGGAATGACTTTCCTGTGAAGAATTTCCTTGGTTTTGGTTCACACAGAGGCTTGCCTGTTTCGTTTTTTTTGCGCTTGGCAGTCTCCCTCACTGGAGTCCCTGGCGTGTGGTTCTCCTTTTCAGTGTTTTCTGAGTATCCACTGATTTGGATTGAAATTTGTGTATTTTGGCAGCAGAAGGCAGGGTCTGGGCCTTACCTTGTACTGTGTGGGCAAGCTTCTCAGAGACAGGCACCTTCTCTTCCTGCCCACTTTGGGAAGGTAGGATGGGTAGCCTGGGTCGTCCCCACTCCTCAGTCTCAAGGGCCAGGAAGAACATTCTCCCCCTCCACTGCCAGTTTGCTCATTTTTGCTAGTTATTTTTCTTCTTTTTATCTGCATGGCATTAAACTCTTAGGAAATAAAGATGGTCCCTAGACTGAGAAATCTGGAAGAACTCCTCCTACAGAATGGACACAGGGCTTTTGACTTCTCCAGATAGATCTCAATCCAGAGCATGTCAGAACCAGGCCCTAAACGGCCCTCTGCCTTTCCCAGGCTTTAAGTGGGCTCCTGAGCATTTTGAGCTGGGGCCCAGGTCACTGACCCAATTACCAACCACAGGTTAGGGCAGAGAGGCGAGCATGGAGAAAGCATCAGGATGCCGTGTGGTCTTGGGCTAGCCTGGCATCCGTCACAAAGGCTAGACAGCACTTTGTAGTTTAGAAACATCCGGAACTGGTAATAAGTCTCTAGTGTAATAACATTACCCTAGGCGGGGCAACAGTGTGATGTGACTTAGCGTGACTTTCACTGATTTTTTTTTTTCCTGGAGTTGTTTGAATGCATTGATGGAATGCCTGCTCTGCTCGTTAGCATTTAAATAAATAACACACACATACACTCACCAAACAAACCAACCCCAAAGCTGTATAGCACACATTTTGTTCACACTCTGCCAAAACTGGACTTCAGTTTTCTTTTCCAAGGGAAGTGAGCTGGGGGCTATCTGGGTGATAGTGAAATGTGGTCTAAGAGATTATATGACACTTGAGGTACCACCTGTTGGAGGGGGAAACCATCAAGCCATTGATTCATATCACTGCAAACAGTCAACCAATCAACACTAGTGAAAAGTGTGGTTAAGTCAAGCAAAATGGTCTTCTGGACAGCAAATATTTTGAAAATATCTATTTATTATATTTACATAAATATAATTATATTTAATTTTCTCCAAATCTGCATACCCACAGATATATAGTTCTACTTAAATGTATAATCACAAACAAGCATAATGGGTCTGTTCAGGTTGTTTATTTCAACACAAGCATTATTTTAATATGTCACCTTCTAACATATCCCATACTTTGGGAACAGAGCTGAGGAAAAACGCAAAAGGATTATTTGACAGTTTTGACAAAAGTGCTTACTGTGGCTTGTTCCAGAATGGACTATCAGGCACAAAGAGCCGTCAAGTAGTAATGCAAACTCGCAAAGTAAAATATTTACATATTTATACTGTACATGAGACAGGATATTCTACAGCTCTCCTACAGACAGTAAACTGTAAGCAATAAGGCCTGTTGGAGCATACCAGCATTCAATAGAGGAACCTGGTTTGTACAGAGGCGGGAATTTTCATTTGATTCTCATCTTTTCCACAACCTAAGAATGGTTCTTTTAGCACCCTTGTGACGCATCGTCATTTCCTATACAAACTAGTTTTCTCTTTTCAAGCTTACTCTTAACCAAACTCATGTGAGTATCAATTAGAGTCTTATTAAGATCAATGTATTTATGATGTTAGAATTAGCTATTCAGAAGGTAGTATCTAAAAGGCAGAACAATCTTATTGAACCCCATTTTAAACGATATTTAACACAGTATTTACAGCTATGTGAGCCTAACGTTTAAGCAAGCTGATAATTTCCTAGGCACTTATTAGTATTGATTCATTAGTGTTTTACTCCATTTACAAGAAAGTTTAATAATGATTACATATTGTAGAAAAAAGCAATATAAAATGACTATTATTAAAGCTATCACAGCTACGCCCAAAATGAGCATTAAAAACCAGCAGTTTACATATTACAATGCAAAGAAATTTCCTATACTTCTTCAACGAAGTGCTGCATAACACTATAACAGTAAAGGTGCTGCTCTATTTTTGTGAAGTTACTGTTTCCCTGATTCCTCAGCCTGATGAGCAGGTCAACTCACACGTAGGGCAGCCGAGCAGTGGCTGTCAGACATCCTTTAATGTGGATAGTAATTCCATCGCTGAGAGTCTGAGCCCCAGAGCATTTGTCCATTCTTACCCTCACATCCCTCACCCGGAGCCTCAGCTTGTTGAAAAGCAAGCCAGCTTCATGCCACCTTTTGTAGCAAACATGTAGACTCAAAATATTTATTGAAACAGCATCTCATGGCAACCATTAAAAAAAAAACCAACAAAAATGTTAAAATATCTCGGAATATCTTAAAATTACACACAAAAAGTCATAATATATGAGAGTTTTACTTAAATAATCAGATAAATAGCAAAAGAAGAAGGCATATGCACAAACACACAACATTAAATAAGAAATGGAATGTTGCTCTGTTTGAGTGGACAGGTTTGAGGAAAAGCTTTCATATTAGTGGCCTCACCTTCACTAGTTTTGAGTTTTATGGGACTGATGTAAACTCGCTCTGTCATTTGGCTTCCAGGCCAGATGATTATGAGGGCAATAATAATATAGATCTATCTTCCTTGCATTGGTTCCAGATCTCTATACGCTTTGCCAACACCTGTCCTTAGCTTCGGTTTATCTGGATGAACAGTGGAAAATAAAAGTATGTCGTAAAACAGTTATACAACAAGACAACCTCCATTCTGTATTGAGATCCAGGATCCCATGCTACCTGCAGGTCTAGACCACCCTCAGCCTCATCCATAGACCTTTGTCTTGAATTACAAGGAGAGACAGCTCCAGATGTCTATGTGGCAACTAAAGAGGCAGGAAGCCAAACTGACAATGAGCATCACAAGATATTTACAATAAATGAGGAGTTCTGAGTTAGATGTTCCTGAGGGTTTGATAGAGGGTTCAGCAGAGAGGCCGAGTGGTCCCCAGACATCACATCTGACCTAGCATTTTAAGGGCGCATCCAAGGTTCCCACTAAATGCCCCATCAGAAGTGTCCTAGCCCAGAGCTTCTTTAACCATGGATCCTCACACTCTACGGGGTTGTATAACTAAATGTGGGGTTGAAAAAATGCCAACAGTCAAAGGTTTCTGAATGTGCACTGAACAAAAACTAATTGAAAATTAAACATAATGAATCCTGGCAGTGCTCACCCCTGGTTCATGGCGTGACTTCACCGCAGCCCTGGTTCAAGCACACAGTATGCATACCTTGTACTGGGCAGAGACAGAGAAAAGGGTTCAGGGAGAGAGGTCGGTAGAGGAAGGGAAGGAGGTGGAACCTGATATTATTCTGTTATGAACTGCACTGCTTTTTACCGCACATGCAAAGATGTCTGTTCATACAGAAATGAAATTACAGACTTGTTACTTCTTCATCCCCCAGCTTGTGGGTGACATTACAGCGTCCTTGGATTGTACTATGTTAGATAAGCAGAGATGTCTATCTCATTAGTATTTGTTTGTTTTTATCTTAAACAAACGATACATTTGTGTGTAAGCCAGAAAACTGTTTTATGTGTGTGTATATATATGCATGTAAAAATTCCCAAAGCTATAAAGAAATTAAGTGAGAAAAGTTTAATTAGCCCCAGTCTGGGCTATAAACAGGGAGATGAGAAATGCACAGGTCTGGAGAGATGGGGAAAATCAGTCGTGGAAAGAGCAGCAGCAGCAACTACGCTGGCCCAATAAAGCGCTGTCTGCTCACCTCCACCTGTTAGCTACATCTCTGCGGCCAGGCCATCCTGTGGGCTTCACCCAAGTGTTAAGCCCAATGAAAACTTAGCCTTCCAAAGTCCAGCCAATCCCCACAAACTGTTTCAGAGAAGTTTCTGAAGGCACTAATGGGACCAACCCTTCATTGTTAACCTCAACATGTACTTTAAACATGCATGTCAAGACTCCACTACTGAAGTGCAAGGGGGTTCTCCTAACAATCCCTTTATCTTGTGACTCCAGAGAGAGCTCAGTAGTGAAGAGCACTTGCAGCTCTTGCAGAGGACCCAAGTTTGGTTGCAGGACCCATATGACCCCTAACAACCACCTGTTAGTGCAGGGGCTCCAGTGGCCTCCAGTGCCTCTGTGGGCATGCATGAACACAGTGCATGTCCAATGACGGTATTCTCCCGACTATTGCTTTCCCTGCATTATATTTAATAGCTGGAATTCAGGCTGTGGACAGACAGAGGCAATACAGTTTTGCAACTGTGCTGGATAATTAACAAGTAACAAGTTTTAACATGTGCCCAAACTATGAAGTGTAGGAGATGTAAAAAAGCGATGAGGAGAATAGAGCCAACACTGGAAGTGGCTTAGAGGTAGGGTTGGGGGAAGAGATAAGAAGGCCAAGTTCAAACACACCAGGAGAGAATATCAGGAAAAACAAACAAAAAACCCTTCAAAACCAGCAATCATTGTTCTTAGAATTCAGAAGAAAAAAAATACATACATACAGAAAAGAAAGGAATGGGTTATTTTGGTGTAGACACTTCCCAAACAAGATCTTCTTTTACCTGTCTATAAATTTAGACTCAGTTCAACAATGTTTTGGTAAAAAGCAAATTGTAGAGTATAATATTATACCGTTTCTCTCAGTCTCATAGTTCTGATTCTTTATCCTTTTCATCCAGGTAGTACTCATCATCGGTGGTTGTGTCTGTGTCCCGGTCTGAGTCCACTGGGTCGTCCTCGTAGATATTAAGTGGTTCACTTGGAAATAAGCCATCTTCTGGTGACCGACCACCAGAATTCACCAGCTCTGACTGAGACGGGTTGGAAGCGTTAAGCACATCACCCTTGAGGAAGCCAGGGTTCTTGAGGAAACTTGGCTTCCATAATCTTCCTTGTGTGAGTGACCGCTTGACATTCTCCAAGAAAGCCAACTGCTGCTCTTTCCCAAAAATTCCATAGTCAATAGGCCTGGAAATGGATGAGGTGGACTTGGGACCCAGTCTAGTTCTATTGTTATACAAAGCCCAACTTTCACTTTCATCAGAGGCAGGAAGCTCAGAAAAAGATTTGAATCTTCCACTGTAAGCACTGCTGTGGGAGGAGTCATCATCAAGGGACAGCTGACTGAGAGCGGAGTCAATGGAAGTGTTTTCAGAAAAGTGGCGCCCCCTGGCTTTGGGAGGATGGCTTGTGCACAGCCGGTCACCGTGCACATTGAAGTTTTTTAAACTCTTTGACCTGTAGAGGTGAGGCTCAGGTTCTGACTCTGGAGATGGGGCACTCCAGTGGCGCAGCTGACAATGGGGTAGGTTTATTGTAGATTTCTGTACAGATTCCGGGGGGAAGGGGGGACCCAACCTCTGCTGATGGTTAGTGCTTTTTTCTACGGGGCTGGTAAGTGTGAGCCGAGCTGGGGCTCCTGACTCTCCCAAATCCTCACTCTTTGATGGTGTTCCTAAGACACTGTTCGACTCATTCTGATGTGGTTGTGAAATGTTAGCAGACCTCTGACTGCAGGGCTGACAAGGAGGTTCCGGGTTGGCTATTGCTGTGGCTTGGAGAGGGGTTTCAGATTTGTCATCTGCGGACTCCGTCGATTTTACAGTAGGTTCAGGGGACAGTGGGCTGTCCTCTGACCTGCAAAGAGATAACCCCCTAAAGCCAGATTTGCTTTCACTTTGGGAGAAGAGAGTGGCTATGTGTCTCCTGGGACTTAAATCCTTAGCTGGGATTTTTCTGCTCGCTTTAGACATGGCTGCCAGTCTGTGTTTACCTGAGCATCTGTTTTCTTTTGCTTCTAGGTCGCCCATGTTGGTTTTATTCTCATTATTTCCTCCAGGAAGTAGGGTTTGATCCCATGCCAACTTCTGTGTTTCATCTTTAACCTTCCTCATCTCTGCTCTATCTGTCTCCTGACTTCCTGCCCGCCTGGGTTCCGACTGCAGATCTGCTCTTCCTGACTGAGTCTCTTCAGCAAGCTGCAGCTTATGCAATGCTGGGGTTACAGCAAAGGCTGGTTCTGAGTCAGAGAGCGTTTGATCAGTCAGGTTTTGGCAGTCTGATCCAGTTGTCCCACTGGCTTCCCGAGGCTGTGACCAGCTAGCACTGTCATCTACAACTACAGCCATGGGATCTCTCCAAGGATACCGTCCGTTGCCTGCTGACACAGCGGCTGTACCACCTGCACATGCTCCAGAATTTCTTCTGGTTTGGGAATTTTCCACATTACCTTCTGAGTGGGCTGGGAGACCAGGGGGCCCACCATCTCCTCCTTTAGAAGGCTGTCGATGAATTTCAGTGTTTTCTGCTCCAGCACTTTTTTCCTGAGGCAGTAATGGGCTCTGTAGAATTTGTCTTGGCAATTTTCCCCCTCTCTTTTTTCTCCTTAGCGAATCATCCACGTTTGTTTTAGCTAAGCTACCTGGGGAAATCTCTTTGGTCTTAGGGTCTCCCTTTTGAAGAGAAACATCTGGCCCCACAGAAGCCATTTCCTCCAAGGTAGATTCGGAAGCTGCCTCCTTTGGTAATTGGGAGACAGCCTTATTTTCAGTCCTGTGAGGAGGACAGCATGGAGCAGAGTCAACCTGCATCTTTAGGTCTTGGGGTGGAGGTATTCCTGACTGCACTTGGGCAGGACAATCTAACTCATCACTTTCGAAAGCATTAGGCAATGCTTTGGTCTCTCCATGAAAAGCATCTCGAAGTGAATCTGTACCTTGTGCATACTGCTGAAGGAGGCTGCAGAATTTCTTGCTGGGTTTTCTTGGGAGAGTATAATATATGGAAACCACCTCAAGACATTTCACATTCTCTTCATCACCAGAAACAGAGAACATGCTAGTTGTCTTGAACTTATGTAATGCCTTCCCACTCTCTTTTCCGCATGCGTCTGCACGCAGAGGCTTGGGGCTTTTGTTTGAAAGGGTGGACGAGCTCTTTCCAGGGGCAGGCATCTCATCAAGCTTTCCAGTGGGTTCATGAGCAAGTTCCTTTTGGTTGTGTCTTTCGGTGAAAGTACTCTCTCCAAATGATGAGTTATCTTCCAGAGAATTGAAGAATCTCCCCCAAGGCCTGGGTATTACAGCGGAAGCATCCATGTCCAGGATTGGTGACTTTTCTCTTTGACCACTTCCAGCCAAGGTACATGGCTCCCCCGAAGGACAGGATATTGCCCTCTTGATGAGGAAAGGGAGCGGCCCTTTTCTAACAGAAGCGGACCTAATGGCTCTCATATCTGTCATCTTCTTGGTGGCTTCAGGCATCCCCGTGATCGAATCTGAAGCATCACTCACTGACTTAGGAGAACTGTGTTTATCAGGTGTGCTCTTCCCAGTCAGAACATCCACTTTATTTTTTATTTGGAAAGGAAGTGGCCCGTTCCTAACTGAAGCAGCCATTCTCTTATTCTCTTGCTGTCTGCTGTGTAGGAGAAAGCTGGCTGGCTTTCTTGGCAAGGTGCAATAGACTGTGCTGAGCTCAGGGGCTTTGACGCTACTTTGGTCCTCTGGGAGGCTGCTGCCTTCACTTGTGGGTGCCGTTCTATTCTCCACCTTGGTTAGCTTCTCAATACAGGACACGCGGCGTCTGACTCTTCCTTTCCCCCTCCCGTTTCTGAAGGGAGAGTAGGGATGGCAGTGGACAGCATCATGCAGAAGTGCAGGACCGTCACGACTCTCTTGGTTATCTATGGAATTTACAGCCAACTGGATATTTTGGTTCTTTGCAGCCTTGTCTTTTTCTTCTCTTTCTTCTTGAGACGGATCTTGGTCTGAAAGCCTCCTGGAGAACATGGTAGTAGAAGGTATCAAAAGAGCATCAAGGAAAGAATCACTCAACGGTAAGGAATCTTGGGGCACACCTGATGGCACATCTCCAGAGTCCTGTGGGACACTGTGCCTGGCGGCCAGCTTGCTGCCGTTGGTAGAGTGGGTGGAAGGACATTGTTGTTGCTCGAGGTCTAAAATAGCAGCCTCCTCTGGAGACTCTGCTTTTTGGGTAGCAGTGCGTTCAAAGCACCAGTGGTTATTTTTAATGATGCCTGAACCCTCTTCGTTACTTCCTGTTTTCTGGTGACAACCTTGACTTGGGCTGGGAAGAGATGGCAGCATTCCAGGTTCTCGGGTGAAAGGCAGGGAGGCTGCGGAGTCAACTTTCCTGCTCCCAGGAAAACCTTGATCTTCCCTCAGTTCGTTAGCTTTATCTCTTTGTGCTGTAAGTGTTTGGGAAGTGTCTTTCCTGGAAAAGACCCTGGGTGACCTTCTGGCACTTATTGTGGCAGATTCATTAAAGCCAAACCTGTCGTTTTGGGTTGAGTGTTGGGAGTGGGCCTTTTGAAAATCAGGTAAATCATTAGCGATCACTGTCTGTGAAATAGGTTGGGGTAACCCACTTGCCTTGTTTTTCTGGCCCACCTTGTTTAGCTGTTCATTTCCTGAAATAGATTCATTCATGTCTTTCTCACTGTTCATTTCTGTGACTGGGGTGTTGGGCTGGGTTTCAGTGGAATGGCTACCAGCCACAGTAACTGCTGTACAGTTTCTTATTGGAAGAGAATCTGACTTATTAGGGATTATTTTCTCCAAAGTAACTGTGGAGTTCTGGAAGCTGGGACTCTGAGAATCTCTTCTGTCATCAGGAATCAAGGGGAAGGAAGTTCTGAATGAGGATATTAGAGTTTGAGACTTGCCACACAGACGAGGCTTCTCATCTACAGCTGTGTCTACAGGACAGTGTCCCTGCTGATAGTCCAGTCCAGAAGACTGGATGTGGCAGCTTGAGCTAGTCATGGAAAAACCATCTGGTGTGACAAAATGGGGTGGAAATTCGTTCTCATTGACATGTGATGTGTCCATGCTCTCCAGTGGGGATGTTTGAAGATCAGATCGCCAGCAATGTGGATCCTCTTGACCTCTGAAAACATATGTTCCACAGCCCGGAGAATGTGGCCTCCAGTGTTGAGAAGGGACACCATGGTTATAAACAGATGGTGCCCTATTTGCTTCAACAGAAATCATTTCAAAGTCCCTGTCAGAAGGCGATGGCTTCCTGCTCTGGTGTAAGTCAGACCAGAAAGAATGTTCTTTCTGTTGGCTCCAAAAGGAATTCTGTCCAAATCTCTGTTCTCTGCTCTGTCTGAAGGTACTGCTAAAGAAAGACCTTGCAAATGGGTTATTCTGATGGTAGAATGGCATATTCTCTGAGTTCTCCAATGTGTCAGGACTCAACACATTGTCCATGGGGGCATTTAAAGGGATGCTTTGGTAAGCACTCTGTGAATGGTACAACTCATACCTCCTACTCTCCTGAAAACACTTAGGAGCCACATACTGATCAGCAGGGTCAATGTCCATTGGTGATGGTGCCCCCAGTGATTCTTCCCAATGCTGCCTATGTCTAGAAGAATCTGACCTATTCCACATGATGGATGATAAAGGAGTTCTTTTGGGGCTTTGCTGGTACCTTACTGGTGTAAAACTATTCTTGTTTGGAGTAGCGGCCGGAAAGTGTAAACTCCTTGCAGTAAAACGCCCTGTGGCTGGTGAGGCTGACCGCTCCCGGCCATCGAAGCACAAAGATGTACTGCCAAACGTATTCTTTTGCATGAAGTCCTCTTTTAAGACTCTGGGCTCCCTGGTCCTGTACATATTGTAAATTGTCTTTGTCCTGGGAGAAAAGGTTTTAAAGCCTTCTCTAGGAGTTCCTGGTCTCAGGATGTCATAGATAGACATGTTGGAAGTTTCACTGTGGTAGTTTTGGTGCCTTCCTGTGGTATGACCATGCCCGTTCCTACTCGAGTGAGAATGTTGGAACGGTGTTCTTGATCCATAGCTGAATGGCACTCTGGCGTTTACTGAGCCCGCAGATTGTTCCTGAGCCAGCTTGCTGTCCAAATCATCTAAAACTAAAGGAGAAGTGAATTAATTTTTCTATATGCTTTTGTAGTTTTATAACAATTAGAGTCATTGAAGCACCCCTTCTGAGAATCATATTTTGTTATTATAAATACAACATTAATCTGGTTTTTTTTTTTCCTTTTTGGTTTTTCATGACAGGGTTTCTCAGTATAACCCTGGATGTCCTGGAACTCACTGCACAGATCAGATTGGCCTTGAACTCAGATCCATCTGCCTCTTCCTCTTGAGTGCTGGGATTAAAGGTGTGTACTCCCACCACCACCACCTAGCTAATATAACACTAATCTTGATTATGTTTTAATGATAATCTGACTTTTACAAGAGTGTAATGCAATTCTCTTTCTTTTTCTTTTCATATAGTTTTAAGGATATAAAATTCTATTTTGGGGCCGAGGAGCTAACTCAGTCAGTAAAATGCTTGCTGTACACCCTGGGACCTGGATTCAATTCCCAGAACTCACGTAAAGAAGCCAGCATAATGGCATGGACTTGTAATCCCAGTAGTGTTGGGGTGGGGGCAGAGACAGGGGGTCCTTGAAGCTCGCTGACCAGCCAGCCTAGCCTAATTGGCAAACTCCAGGTCCCCGGAAGACCTCATCTCAAACAAGACGGAGAGTGGAGTGCTGGCTCCATCAATAGAGTGGTTGCCGCACAAGTGTGGGGCCGTGAGTCTAGATCCTGAGTGCCATGTAAAAGGCCAGGCGTGGCGAACTGCACCCCATCGCTAGGAGGCAGAGATAGGGGGTTCCTGGAACTCACTAGACAACCAGTCTAGCCAAATAGGTGAGCTCCAGGTTCAGTGAGAGACCCTGTCAAAAAAAAAAAAAAAAAAAAAAAAGGTGGAAGCTGGGGAGATGGCTCAGCATCACATAAACCTAATGACCTCAGTCCCCAGAACCTGCATTGAGAGGCTGGGTGTGGTGGCACCATCCATGGGAGTGGCCAGCGCTCTTACAGCTAGATGGGAGGAGAATAGGCCAAAGCTCTCGTGGACCGGACCGGCCACTGCGGAATATGCTACGCAATGACAGAAACAGCAAGAGAGACGGGGAGAACCGGCTCCCAAGAGTTGCCCTTTGACCTCTTGATGCGCACAACGGCACACTCACTTCTGCACTCATGCACACCTATGCACACTGTATACAGAAAGTAATCGTCTAGAAGGTGGAGAGCTGGACAGGGAGCTCAGTGGGTAAAGTGCTTACCCAGTACGCATGGAGGCCTGTATCCCTCGATGGCATGTTAAAAGCCTGGCACAGCTCGCCTGCAATCTATCACTTGGGAGGCAGAGACAGGGCCGACCTGGTTGGCTAGACCAGCTGGAATCAGAGAGTTCCAGATTCAGTGAAATATACTACCTTAATAAATAAAGTGGAGACTGAACAAGGAAGATATCCAATGCCAATTTGGGCTTCTCCATACATGTGCACACATGTGCAAACGCATGTGAACTCACAAGCATGCAAATATGCACACACACCACTCATACATTCATACGTGGATAAAAAAAAAAGATAGAAAGCCACTTAGGAAGACAGTGTTGATCTCTGGCTACCACACACCTACATGTTCACCCGCATACACGTGAACACATACACACAAAACAAGGTAGATAGCTCCTGAGGAACCACACACAAAGTTGACCTCTGGCCTCCACATGCAAATGAACATGCCCACACACACACACACAAACACACACACACACACACACACACACACACACACACACACGTACACCTGCATACACACAAACCTTCATATACATGCGTGCACACACAAAGTTATATCTGTCCTAATGAATTTTAACCAGTGTCTCTCTGTGTATCTGGTGTGTTTACCCTTTGTGCAACATGGTTTAGTAACAGAAGAGAATAATGTAGATTGTAATATGGGCTTGCCGTTGAATTACTAGGCAAGCTGGGGATTATCAATCATGTTTCTCTCTTTCTTTTATATCACTAGATTGCTGTAACAGTTTAATCTTTAGTCATATCATGAGACTGTAATAAAAATAAGCCTATAAACAGGATGTGATTTCTCAGCTGTCCTGTTAAGAAAACAGCATTACAGGCAAAGGTTCATTACCACCTAATGTACAAATACTAAGTTGGATAAATTTGGACAACGTGTGGAATTTAAAGTTCTACACAATATCATTAGATGATATGTCAATTGTCGATTGCTTTTCCCGGAAACTACTGTAAGACAGCACTTCCCATGTGTGAGGCACATAACACTAATTAATAAATACTTATAGAACCTTACAGGGATGGCATTTTTACTATTCTTGTTTTATAAATGAGGATGCTGAGGCAGAAAGAAATCAAGTAAAGGCTCAGGTCACTTAGTGCAGTGATTTGGACCCAGACTCTGTCTCCTGAGTCTTAATATACAAAGGCTTGAGCCACGCTTCATATGGAGGCAAAGCTGCTGTTGTCAATCAAACAATGCTGACTTTTATCTTAGGACAAGGTCCCTGAGAGGATGTTGTCCAAGCCAGGGCCCAGTGACCTCCTTATAATATGAAGGACAGAGGCCGAGCCCAGACCCAGTGCCAATTACTAAAGTGCTTTAGTCTGCAGCTTCAGACAAGCCACCATGCATCATCCAGGTTACTGCTGGCATTGCTTGCTTGGCATTGTATTTAATCATAGTAAACATTTTCCTCCATTAAATTGTAGAATTTTAATATAACTGCACTCTCCTTAAGGTTTTTAGATTTTTCTAAGACTTGCCTTATAATAGACATTATTATCATATATATTTTATGATGACTACAAATCAATTATGCACTTATTGATGAAATAGTCATTAATAAAAATCATATCTGACACAGAAATAAGTATTTTCCAAAGTGCTGTGGTTCCGTGTCTACATAAATCTTTCCTCTGAAGTGATGTAAATGACTTTCTTTAGTTATCTTATTTGCTATTTAAAGTCTCTTGTGTTTTGCTTTTTTAACTAAAGAATCATGGAGAGTGAGACATGTCAGCATCTGAGTGTGCACAGCGGCAATGTATGGATAAATAATGTGCCGATCACATCTGGGCTGGCACCAGAGGGATCTTTTCCCTTGTCTTCTGCACTGCTCTGTAAGTGCTCTTGAGTTGACAGATGACAGGATTCATCTTGATCACTAAGATCTTATGAGGAAGGAAGGGACTCTTGATGAAAAATCATTGGATTCCTATCACTGAAATAATCCACAAAAAAGTATCATTTATTCATTAAATTATCATTATCACTATGCCAAATTATATGGCAGGGAAAAAACTCTACAGAGTTAATAAAATCTGTCTAAAACAAATGATAAAAATTCTTTCCTTTGAGCTGTTTATACCCTCCCCCAACACTAAAGCCTTATGTTAACCACAAAACAAAAGACATTTATAATAGAAAAAACCGGGAATAGTCATTACTCTTTGTGTGCTTCCTCACTGCAAAGCTGCTGAATGACCATGGACTTAACTTTTCTAATGGCCAATCTTATTGTAATACAGAATAACCCAGGTAAGGTGGACCATGGTATCAATATTAAGATTCATGTGCATTGTGTATTCCTGGAATCCAGGTCAGCGCAGGTGAATTGTTTAACGATTACTGGATTTCATCACAGTGGTCTATGCCCTAATCAGGAACAATAAAAGACTCTTAAGAGCAAGCTTTATAGATGTATTTCTTTTTGACCTGAGGTAAAACATTAAACATTATTATCAGCCTGTATGTCTGTCAGTCTTTGATCTCAGAATATTTGCTTAGATTATATTTAACCACAAGGTTCTTCAAGATTCGGGTTCACAGGCTAGAATGGAATCCTCTTCAGAAAGCAAGTTCAGGCCTTGATTTGTTTAGAGCATTTCAGTACAAACTGTGAGTATTGGCCTCTGTGGTTCCTGTGATTCCCAGGGCGATCTGATGCATGAACTTACCTTGGAAAAACTCACTTTCCAGCGGGGAAGAATCCCAGGGCGGAGGCATGCCACTCTCCTCCCTCATGATGGCTGGCTTAGGGACAAACACACTGGCAACTGGCTGATTCCCAACCGGTGAATTGTATATTTTTGCCTGTCAATTTTAAAGTAGAAAAGATAAGATTTCACATCTTCTCTAGCTAAAATACTTGTATGTTCCCCTAAAAATGTCCATGTTCTAGTTTAAGAGTTACTGATCAATTTTCTGAACATTTATGTCTCAATTTAGTGTTTTCTTGTTTTTGCCATTTATAATGGATCAGTAACTCCCCTACACATGCCCTTGCCTGCATGCTTTCCTAGATATATATTCACACATACATTATCCTACACATGCACTCTTATGTACACTCACCTATACACACACTCATATACATGTTCCCTTATGTATATCCTCATATGCACACTCTCCTCTATACATACCCTCCTAGGCATGGTCCCTGTAGAAACCCACAGAGGCTATCTAGTGAGACCTTACTCAGGGTCAGAGAATCTAAGCTTGCTTTACCTGTCAGGGATGCATAATGAGATGATTTGGCCAGAGGTGTGTTTACCACGTGTTTGGAAGGGTCTACACTTGGCTGTATGGTGTGCTTTGATCTTGCAAGGAGGAGGTCTTTTGCCTCTCTCCTTGGCATATTATAAAAAGCCTCTTTGAATAAACCTAGGCTCAACTGAGTGTTGACTCAGGGCCCTCCCGAAGTTATCCTGTGTCTCTGTTTTTCTTATAGTCTCTATCTTCCGACCTAATATTTCCTTATTCTTCTCTCCTTCACCCAAAAACCCTTCATAAGGTAGGAGCAGGTCGGAGCTGGACTCCCACAGACTCCCACAGGTCTCCTACACATATCCTCACATGCATGATCCCCTACACATACCCTTATATGCATATTCCCTACACACATTCATATGTACACTCCCCTATATATAAATTCACATACACTATCCTACACACACATTCATATATACACTCCCCACACATACATTCATATGTGCAATTTCCTATACATAATTCAATGTATGTTGATTCTTTTAGTAACAATGTTAAGGCAGACTCTTATAAAATTAACCAGGGCTTATGGGAGGAAGGTGATTCCTGGCAATCAGGAAATTAACCTTTCTCAAGTTGGGAGTATTATCTCCATGGTGCTAATGGCTGAGACTTTGGATTTCCTAACTGCATTTTCTATAACAAGCATCTTAGCCGCTGTCTAGGAGGACCTTGAGTTTTGTGAACTCAAAGGGCTTCGGAAAAGACAGTGTTTCTATCCAGAGGTTATTCCGAATGACAGAACAGAGAGGAGACAGAGAGAGTGACTGAATACAGGTGACATGAAAACAGAAGGGAGGGAAGAGGACAGGGGAAGGGGGAGTGAGTGAGCAGGGGACGAGGGGCAAGACAGATAAAGGGTGAAAACGCCGGAACAGAACTCATCACATTCATGGTAATTTTTAAAAAGAATCAAATGATATTTTAAGAGGAAGAAAAGGAGAATGGGGAACCCCCTGCCCCCGCCCCAGCCCTGAGCAGGTTTAGTAGTTCTGAAACTAAGGGGTTGAAAGGTAAGAGCTTGCATATCTTTTTAAACTACTGCTACTTTTAGAGGATTTAGGAGACAGAAACAAAACTAAAGTTGTATTCCTTAAAACAAACAAACAACTAGCAAGTGTTCATGTTGACATCAAATTCAATTACTGTCTTACTTACAAGCTTGGTTTGTCTTTACGACGTTGGGATAGTTATCCACTCCACACCTTCACTGTCCTGTGGGAGAACCCCACCTGCAGTTCCTGCGTCCAACTGACACTGTCAGGCCAGTCCCCTGCCTCAGTCATCCTGCCCGGTGGGATCCCTGAGAGGACTGGCAGCTGTGGTCCTTTCCTGTCTCTTTATTTCCAGCTCACTCTGCTACCCAGTCCTTGCCTTTTGAGTCACTCTGCTCCCTAGTGTCCGCTCACTTCACCGAACATCTCATCTTGTCTATAAAGCTAAAGCCCAAAGGCCTAACCCTGCCGAGGCCCTGATTTTTAAATTCCTTCACCACAGGCAGAAAGGCCAGGTCCTCTTGTGCCCTCACACCCCTTTGTTTTCCCCAGAAGCCTGCCCAGATCTCACTGACTTGTGTTTGTTGCTCTATGGGCATAAGGAATACTCACAGAGGGGGCTTATTAACAAAGAAACAATACTCCCATGATAATCTATTCCTTATTGAATATAACCTATCACACAAATATAAAAATCTAAAGTAAACAAAAGGAATAAAACTTTGACTATAGATACCCATTAGAGATAAGAGAGCTGAAAGTTAATCCCTTGAAAAACTGGTTAAAGTTAATTCTTTTATCCCTAGAGTATGAAGAGGCTTCTCTTTTGTACTCTTCCATGGCTCTTCAATCTTCTAGTTTTGTTTCGTTGTTTTGAGACAGGGTCTTACTTTGTAGCCCAGGTTGACTTGGAACTCACTAGGTGGCCCACCAGGCTGGCCTCAACTTCACAGCAATTTTCCTGCCTCAGTCTCTCAAGTGATTGGAAGTGTGCACCACAACACTGGCTCAGTTCTCCATTTTAATAACAACTTGTTATAGATGCTGTAAGTCCATTACGCCCAAATCCATAGTTTTGATACTTGGTATTGTTAGGATCCTGCCCTCCTTCCTGCATGTGTACAGCTTGGGGTCTTGTATCTTACACCATCAGCGGGCGCTAGCAACTAAGTACCCACTCTAAAAAGCTGGCCGCACGTCTTTAATCCCAGCACTTGGGAGGCAGAGGCAGGCGGATCTCTGTGAGTTCGAGGCCAGCCTGGACTACCAAGTGAGTTCCAGGAAAGGCGCAAAGCTACACAGAGAAACCCTGAAAAAAAACACCCAAAAAAAAAAAAAAAAAAAAGCTGGACGCGGACCCCACCCTCTCTCTCTGCTCTCTCCTAGCTCCTATCCCCTACTTCTTTCTAATAAACCTCTTTGTAACTCTGGTAGTCGTGGCCGTGGCCCGTGACTTTTCCGCCGGTAACCAGTGCCGCCACCAGTGCCGTTAATCATAACCATCAGGTATAGAATGGGTTTACTGGATAAAAGTCACCAAGCATCATTTTCTCTTAACCATCAAACACCCAAACAAATTTTAGCTTTCCTCTATGCAGACCAGAGTACATGCCTGTGGCCTCCTGGGTCTTGATTTTGCATAGCAAACAATTACAGTGAAATGGAAATATGTGTACTGGGGGCTCAAGTGAGAGATGAGCTTCTGTAGGGTGGAAGGTCCCTCTATCTAGGGACCAGGTTCTTTTCATTAAGACCAACCCTACACACTCAGCATATCCACGCTACTTCTGGTAGAGAGATGTGAACTGAATGACTGAGAAAAATAGCAAGATTTTACTAACGTGCGGCTTTAACTCTGAAGCTGATCGATGGTTGGTACCAGGCATAAAGAGGGCCAAATGTCATCTTTGCTCTGCAGACCCTTTTTATTTAAGCGATATGGGAGAGATTATCTGTAGCTGTTTTCTTACCAGAAACAAGTGGATGCTGATTACCAAAGGCATTATTTTAAAGGCCTCGAGTGGGATATTTCTCAGTATTTTAATAATCCCATGAAGTCATACAAATATTGTCTCTGCCTTCAGGAAACTGAAGTTTCAAGAGGCCGTGCCATTTGCTTAGGTCCCACTGGAGCAGGGAGAGGATTCATTCCCAGGCTGTTGGATTTTAGAATTCTACCGAATCTCATTGCTCCTGGTAGACTCCCACAGTTTTGGTCTATCAGTGTGCTCTATCCAGGTAATAGGGATTTTCTTCAGCTAAACACAGGCCCCACAGTACCTTGGGAGCAGCCGCAGTCCCTTGTGACCCAGATCAGACATTGATCCTCAGTTGGAGCTCAGTCTTGCCCTCTTCGATGCAGAGTCACCACAGAATGAGAAGTTTATTCCCCCTCCTTGGCTAAGAGGATGGAGTTTGAACACCTCTTTACAGCAAAATCATGGCAAGGCACGTTCCCAACTTTTGATGTCAGCCTTTCTTTCCCTCTGCCCAGATTTCCTGGGCTCCAAGCTCTGACACACACAGTGTCCCAGATATCACAGACTTCTAGACCTTTGTCCTTGCATCCTTGACTTTTGCTCTTTCTCAGCCTCTTCTCTTAGAAATGGCTACTCATCCTCCACAGTCCAGGTTTTACTTTCTCCACAGGAGCCTGTTTTCAACTCTCCCAAGCAGAATTCATTCCCACCAGACTTTTTACACCCTTCTGGAATTTCACATTACAGCATCATGTTCAGAGTTTGCTTTCTTTTCATTTTTCACTCTGACACTAGCTTTCTTTCTTTCCTCCCGACCAAATTTCCACTCTCCTACCCAAGGATTCAAAGACAGATATCTGAGTCAGGTTCTGGAGGTGGCCAGCCTCCAAAGGCAGCAAGAATGCAGTGCATCCTCATTTGTATCATGAACACCAACAAAACACGTAGTTGGCAAGGGGTGATTACTGCCAATTTCAAGATGCTCCCCTCTACAACCCCAGTAATAATTTCTCCTTCTGGACGTCTCTAAAATACTTCAAAAAATTTGTGTGTGGAAGTGGTAGCATGGTGTGTGCATGTGTGTGCATGTGTGTGTGCAGGTGTATGCACCCATGTGTGCACCTACAAAGTGAGGAGGATGCGGTGTCTTCCTCTACCAAATTCCACATTTTTCTCCCGTCTCTCGCTAACTCTGAAGCTCACCATTTTGGCTGGACTGGCTGGCTAATGCGCTCTATGATCCACTTGTTTCCACCTCCCAATGCTGGGGTCACAGGCATGTAACCTGGCTCTTACATAGGAGCTGAGGATTTGAACTCGGGTCCTATGCTTACACAACAAGTGTTCTTCCCCACAGAGCCACCTCCCTAGCCCCTCTAATACATCTTCTTTCTACTCATCTGCTACCAACATTCTTATTTTTTAACACAATTACTCACTCATTTAAAAAAAAATTACAGGGCTGGAGAGATGCCTGAGCACTGGCTATTCTTCCAGAGGACTTGGGTTCAATTTCCAGCACCCATATGGTTGCTAAAAACTGTCTGGAACTCCAGTTCCAAGGGATCCAATGTCTTCTTCTGACCTCTGTGGGCACTGCATGCTTGGGAGGTCCAGACACACATGCAGGGAAAACACTCATACATAAAATAAAAATAAATAAATCTTTAAAACTGTTTATTTATTTGAGGGTGTATGTACCATGGCATATACGTGGAGGTCAGAGGACAACTTGTAGGAATCAGGTCTCTCATTCCACCATGTGGAGTCCCCTGAGCCATCTGGCCAGCCCTCAGTTACTTTTTAATACTGTACTTCTTGTATCTTTTCTCCTTGGATCCTTTTAACAACTATGCAATCTAGTTAAGGATCACCCCCACTTGGGGGATAAAGCAACCAAATTTCAGCTAAGTGTCTGACTGACGTCACACGAATGACTTATGGTAGTGGTGGCTCTTCACCCTCATCTAACCTGAGCCCCAACCCTGATCTGTAACCCTTGCTAATGCACATATCTACATGTCAATCTGACTGAAAGGAGGAACCTCGCCTGAAACACACCCTCCCCTCCCGCGTGGAGTGACACCTTGCACGTAGTTATGAACGGACTTCTGACATGCCCAGATAGAAGACCACACAGGGGAGGTTACTAGTAAAAATTACAACAGGATTGAGCTATTGAAAACATTTTCCACTCGGGAGGCAAAGGCAGGCTGGTCTACAGAGTGAGTTCCAGGACAGCCTGAGCGACACAGACAAACCCTGTCTTGGGTAATGGGGGAGGAGGAAAATTTTTCTCTCTTAGGACCCAGAAAAGCATGTTGAAGGGAGGACAGCATAGTGGTTACACATAAGTGCTACACAATCATTGCCTGGCTTTGCCCAGGAACGTCTACCTCAGTGGTTCTCAACCTGTGAGTCTCAGCCCCTTTGGGAATTAAATGACCCTTTGACACGGGTTGCATATCAGCTATTCTGTGTATCAGATATTTACATTACAATTCATAACAGTAGCAAAGTTACAGTTGTAAAGAAGCAACAAAAATGATTTTATGGTTGGGGCAGGTCCCATGAGGAAATGTACTAAAGGGTCGCAGCATCAGGAAGGTTCAGAACCACTGGTGTACATTTGCTCTGGGCAAATGACTTCACCTTCTTGTGCCTTAGTGACTTTGTTGGTAAAATGAAACTTAGAACAAAAACAAAGCAATACTTCCTCTGCTGAGAACATTGGCTGATTGAACAGCTGGGAACCACTGAGAATGGGGGGCCAGGTCTTAGGCGAGTCCTCCATATTGACTGTCACCATTCTTGGGTTATAAAAAATTTTCTGGAAAACTCCTGAGAGCGCGTTGAACTCGTGAGCCAGGCAGGTTCCCCATAGGACATTGTACGATGCTGTCTTTCAGGAAACAGGGAACACAAAAGCCGCTGAGAGAAACGAGCCCTTTTACACAACTTCAGTGCCCTCTGCTGATATTGTCTGCAATGTTGACATAACTAGACAAACAAAAGCTCCTGTCAGGGGGTAACCTTCAAACAGTTGAGAGCTTCCTAGGGTGGCCAAACCTGCAGAGCGGCTGTGGGAGCTGGAACCCACGCCGCCCGATATTATCAAATGCCTTGGTAAAGTCAACAAATTAAAATTTCAAGGTGCTCCTGGATTTGTTCTGTGTCTCCTTTCCAGCAGAGATTACATTTAGCAACATGTTCTAGGCCCTGTGGCTTAAAAATCATGTATTCATTTCTGCTTTCAGGTCCTGGACACATATGCTATCCCAGATAGGGGTACATATAACATACAGAAAACTGAGGTGCTATCTACTTGGTAAACGCCACACTGGAGACGTGTCCCTTCAGAGACAATGCTGGTGGCAGTAAGCTAAGCTAGAATGTGTTCAGAAAAACGAAGAACAATTAGCTGGCCCAGGTCACTTTTTTTTTTAATAGCTTGAGCTAGCCTTCACTTGCTATGTAGCAGAGGCTGCTGTGAACTTCAGATCCTCCTGCCTCCACCTCCCAAGTGTTGGAATTATAGATATGCATCACCACACAGTGGGTTTGTCTGATGCATGCACATGCAAGTGAGTGTGTGCGTGTGCATGTGCGTGCGTGTTTTGAGATACATATATCTATATCTATCTATATCTATATCTATCTATCTATATATATATATACACACATCATATAGCTCAGGCTCAGGCTAGTCTTGAACTTGCTATGTATACAGAGTAGGGAGGCACTGTTACACATCCCGCAGTATACCAGACAGCGCCCTCACAGAGCAAGGTTCAGCTGAAAATGTCCATGGTGCTGAGTCTGAGAGGAATCTTGGGCTGGCTAGGCAATCTCTAAGTTTCCATCTAGCACCAAGCATCCAGTGTTTCTGAAATGCTTTGTCTCTTTTAAGTTGTGCAAATGTTTAATTAGCAATTGCCCTCTCTTGTGAGAGGAGGGTCATTCAATCACACAGCAAACCTCACACAAAACACTAACGTCCCCTGTACCATTCCTGCCCGGCTGCCTATCAAGTGGTGGGAAATTCATCACCTCAGATCTTGGCAAGAATTCCCGTGGCATCAACAGTCAACTTCCAGGACGCCACACACAGTTCTGGCTTTAGGCAGAACTTCCACTCTTTCCCTTTTTGTCACCAGTGGGAGCTTCACTCACTTGCTCACTGGCAGGTCCCTTCCATGCTAACAGCTCACTGAAACAGTTCATTGAAAGTGGAAACCAGGGGTCTCAAAGGAAAAGATCTGCTGATCCTCAGATTCGAGTTTCAAATCCTAAGAATGCCACGTTAACTCTGCCACTTTATATAATACAGACACCCACATTGCTTTTTCTAGAAACTCTGCATCTCCTTCATATCCCTAGACTCATAAACATTGGAGGATGCTCAAACATTCCTCCAGGAAAACTGAGCGCACAGAAGCATCTAGGACCATGGTCTTGTCTTCTTAGAAAACAGAACTAGAGGTAGAGCACATGCCGCCCCCAGTCCGCTGAGTTAGGGTGAAGTCTCTGCAGGTAGCAGTTCACTGGGGTCTATCTACAAAGAGAGAGCATCAGGGCGGGCCAGCTGGAGGCACAACTGACTTCCAGCTGTGAAGTTTCTGACACAGCTTTTCTAATTTGACTCTAGGATTTGCCTTTGGTTCCCTGGATGGATACTCACCGCAGTTGTATCCCTCACAGACACAGAAGGTCCTACACGGTCATCACACCTGTGGAAAGAATTTGAAATCATTTCTTTGAAGAGGGTGACTTTCACCAGGAAGAAAAAACAATAGCACACTTACCGTTACATGCCAATATCAAGAGAGGATAAGATGTATTTCTAACGCGCTATAGGAGGACACCTCTTAGTGTCCTTAGCGCATCATTGAGCAAAATTTCGGAAAACCTTTCCAGTGGTTGTTTAGAATTGATGTTCCTGCCTTTGCCACCCAAGTAGACTTGCATTTGAGCACAGCATAAAAGCATGTAACAAACTGTTTACAGCTGCTCAATGTTTATTATATGTCCGACACTGATTTTACTCAGACACCCCATGGTGTGTGATCATGGCTGTTCCCATTTGTTCTAAAATAAAGTGCAGGGAAGTTGGGAGACACAGGGCCAGAATTAATTCATAAGAACCATTTAAAAAATAAACCTTACAAAAATTGCTCCCAGGTGATTTTATTCATAAAGATGCCCATCTTAACGTGACATTATTTTGGAGATAAGCAAGTATGTTTTCAATGCTTCTCTCAATTCAACAATAAAGAGAAAATGTTACAATTCCTAAGTCCAAAACTGAGGTATGGGCTGGCACCACGGCTTAGCAGGCAAAGGCACCTGCCACCAACCTTGCCGACCAGAGTCGGATCCCTAGGACCCACATGGTGGAAAGAGAGAACCAGCTCCCACAAACTGTGCTCTGACCTTCATACACACGTTGTGGTACGCACAGGCCCCCACACATACACAAAATAAAGAAATATAAAAATGAAAAGAGATAGACGTTGAGCTCAGCGATCTCTAGTCCTGTGCCAAGGTGTGTTCTTCCCGATCCTGATTCAGGGTTAGTAGACTGTCATGACTCACAGCTCTTTGTGAAAGTAGGCCACCTCCTCCTCCAAGGCAGCAGCAAGGGACTCAAGAGTTACACAAGTTGGGACTGTGGATTTGAACGGTCAAAAGTGGCTGAGCAACAGCTGTCCACCATCTACTTCCCCACTTCATGGTTAGTGAAAGTCCACCATAAAAGCTGGGAGACCAACGGTTTCATATTTTAAAGATATCCATAGCTGCTTTATAGTTGATCTCAGATTTTGAATAGAAATTGAACTAATGTTGTGGATTTTTTTCATACTATCCTGAAATATTAGTTCTACTAATAGTATCTGCATGTTAAACACAGGTCAGGATTCCTTACCCAGTGTGCTTGGGACCAGAAGTGTTTCAATTTTTCATTTCTTCCCTCCCCCTCCATCTTTCTCTTCCTCCCTTCTTTTCTTTCTTTCATTATTTTTTAAGTACTGGGATCCACTGTAGGGTCTCACACATGTTGGACAAGTGCTCGACCACAGAGCTCTGCCTCCCTCCCTCCCTCCCTGCCTCCCTTCCTCTTCTCCTTCCTTTCTCTCTCCCTCCATTCTTTCCTTCCTGTCTCTTCGTTTTGTTTTTAAAACAAGGTCTCACGCAGTTGCCTGGACTCTATCTGACTCAGATTTTTAAGTATCTAGAATTACATTCCTGCCTGTGCCACCAAGCCCAGCTCTGTTTACTTCTAAAATTTGAATATTTGTAACTAATTAATGAGATGAGTTGGGGATGGGACCCAAGTATAAACACAAAACTCACTTATGTGTCAGAAACATCTTACACACAGCACCTGATGATGACATACTCTGACTGCAGCCTATCACATGAGGTCATGAGGTTGGATGTGGATCATCAACAGATTCAAATTTTGGGAGGTGGACAGTGAGGGCTCATCCAGTAAAGGCACTCACTGTCAAGCATGGTGGCCTGAGATCAATCCCCAGAGCCCTCACAGTGGAAGGAAAGAATGGACTAAGGCAAGTAGTCCCTCTGACCTCCAATATTTGCTGCAGCACACACAGGCCCCCCCCTCAATAAATAACAAACAAACAAACAAACAAATAAATGTAAACAACATTTAAAACTTCAAATTTGAGGTTTCTGGATTGGGTGGATGCACTGTATCTATTCACTTGCCTTGTGAGTCAAAGTTTTGCTATGCTCCTTTTGCTGGCCTGAACTTACTATGTAAATCAGGCAGGTCTTGAACCTGCCACAATCCTGCATCTGCCTCCTGAGATTACAGGAGTGTGCTGCCTCCTCTGCTTTTATTCCTCCGCTGTCTACACCTGCTGAAGCTACATTCCTCCTACAAGCTGTGTACACAAACCGGTACTGCTCTGAAATCTTTGACGGAAGCAAATACGGCTGAAACAGAAACCCTGTGTTTTCAGGATGCCTTTAACCAAAGGAAACATAAAGAGCTGTAATACCATTTTAACCTTGGTGAGTAAATGCTTGGACAGCGTGGAGTTGAAACACTTACTTCCAGCGGATGCACGGGGAGGCAGTGGGAGAAGGTGGCAGGGAACTGCCATGGAGGTCAAAGGTCAGGATGGGCAAAAGCTGGGAGCCTGATGCAGTGGTGCATGCCTGCACCCCCAGCACTCAGGAGGCAGAGGAGGCTCATGCACACTTGAGGCCAGCCTGATCTACACAGCAACTTCCAGGCCAGCTAGACCAAAATAATGAGATCCGGTCTCCCAAGCAAGCAAGCAATAAAGGGCTGGAGAGCTGGCTCAGCAGTTAACAGCACTGGTGCTCTTCCAGAGGACCCAGGTTTGATCCTCAGCACCGACTTGGTGGCTGACAACCATCTGTCAGGGGATCTGACGCCCTCTTCTGGCCTCCACAGGCACCAGGCATGCACCTGGTACATAGACATATATGCAGACAGAATACCCATATATGTTAAAAAAAAAAAGAATAAAATTTAAAAATAAATAAATTAAACTAAAATAAATAGATAAATACCTCATCCCAAAACAAAAGGCTTGGAGATAGGAATATTACCAGTTTGGGTGGGAACTGGCAAGCAATTCAGTTAGCCTCGAGCCAAGAGTACAACCCAGATTGTGCCAGTTCTTTTTATAACCCCAGTGGCTGCAGCCCTTACTGCATCTCCACAGCCAGCCTCTCACTATCTCTCTAGGTCCCTATCTGATTTGGAGTCCCTGCAACAGGGCAGGATGCTGAGGATGGCAAGTGGGTGGGAAGTGGGGCTGAAGGGCCGGGGATGTCTGTGTCGAAGACAGGACTGGGTGCCATCAAGTGCAGGTGCACAGGGTAGAAGGATGTGCTTTCTCCTCGGGTGTGCCTTGCTGTGTGTGCTACCATTCACGTCATAAGAGGGAACTTCCAGCTGCCTGCGAGGCCCACAGCTCTGCATCTACTGCAGGCCCCTCAGGCCTCCCACAAGCATCTCTGATGTCGTGAAGGATATGTTGGAAAAAACCCTCTGGACTCGGCAAAAATAGCTCACCTTCTGCATTTATCTCAAGTCCCTAATGATGTCACATCTCAGAAATCTCTCACAAACGCCCTCTCTCCTTCCATTCCAATCATCCTGCCTGATATTAGCCTTGCTTCTCCTCTGGAATCCCTTCCATCCTTCATGCCAACAACAGGGAGATCTTTGTAAATTCAAACTCTATCTTTTCAATCCCTGCCTAAAATTCCTGAAGGGAATTGTTCAAAATCTTAACAAGACACAAGGCTTTTCTCTTTGGAAAAGTTTTTGTTATTACATTTACTTAATTACTTATTTGGTGTGTGTTTAGGCACATGTACACAAGTGCATGTGGGGGTCAAAGGACAATTTGCAGGAGCTGGCTCTCTCTTTCCATCGTGTGTGTCCTGGAGATCACACTTGGGTCATCAGGTTTGGTGGCAAGTGTCTTTACCTATTGAAACATCTCACTAGCCCAGGGCTTTTCTTTTTATCTGGGGAACCTCTTAAGCAAGCCCTCACCCACCCAACCTTATCTCACAGCTCTCCTCCTAAGGCATCTCTGGACCTGTCAATTTAATTCCACCTCAATTATTCTTTCCTTTCCACACCTTTGCAGATACCATTCAGAATCCTCATGTAACAAGGCAGGGCAGGGCTCAGGAATATTCTTTTCTAACACTTTGACCACTGAGAAGATCCACCTATAGGGTCACAGGCAGTTCAGACCCTGTGAGTTAGACATGGACTTCATATTTTCCATCTCAGTCCTTCCTATCTGGTCAACAAACCCTACTGACTCAAACTCAGGATTCTCTCTCAAATCCATCCTTGTCTCTGCATCTACCTGCCATTACCCTGGTTACAGTATCCATCAGCTCTTGCCTTTTTAGTTCAGTAGCCCTTCACTGTCCTGATGTCTCCACGCTTGTCCCAATCCATTCTCTGTACGTGAGCCACAGTGATCAGGACACACTGAACTGTGCCTCTTCCCACAGACTTTGATTTGCTTCCCAGTGAAAGGTGAGGTCATTTTCTGCATCCATGAACCCCTCCTCAACCTAGTCTCTACACGCTTTCCAGCGTCATGCCCTACGTCCCTATGTCCCCTCAGCCAGAGGGGATTTCAATTAGCTTACACTTGAAGGATGATATAGATACTCCCTCCAGAAGACTGAACCAGCCTTACCGAAGCCCTGTCCCTCACATATGCTCCCACACCATACGGGTCCTCTCCACTGTGGTCTATCTTCACGGCTTCTGATTTTGTCTTGTCCTCACAAGAACCAAGTGTGTGAAGGTGAGCACTGTCTATGCTGGTCCTGTGGAGTTCGTGTGTGGTCTGGTTAAGTAAACGAATGAAGAGTCTGGTCATTCTGCTTCTCCCATCTGCCCTTCCCCTCTCATCCATCACCATCCCCCTGGTTCCCCAAGGCAGAGTAGAAGAAACTTCACCTCCGCTTCTCCCTCTTCCTCACCCACCAATTACAACAGTGTCGTGACCCCACTCAAAATCACGCACAGATCTACTCATTTTTACATTTGCTCTCCCAGTAATGTAGTAAGCGGTTTCTTGTTGTTACCAATACCTGGCAAGAAGGGACGTAAGGGGTGAAGGGTTTATTAGGCTCACGGTTAGATACACCTGGGGTATGTCTCCATGATGATTCTAAATGCACTCTAGTTGGTGACTAAGATTAAGTATCATAAATCCCCCTGCCCCCGCCCTAGCTCTTACTCTTATTTTTATTTTGTTTTGCTTTTTTGAGACAAGGTCTTATGTAGCCCAGGCTGGCCTCACACTCACTATGTAGCTGAGGCTGGAAGGAAGGGGATTACAGGTATGCTCCATCATTCCAACATTCCTGCTACCCTGACTCTAGCTTTTCTCCCTTAAATCCATTCTTTGTGCTATAATATAGGTTGGAGCAAAGATTCCTCCTCCTTGGCACTGCTGACCTTCCTTTTCCTGAGGTGGTCTGTCCTGATCACCTCAGTATTCCTCAGCACCCCTGGCCTCTGACCCTCACTTCCTCTGTGAAAACTGGAAGTGTTTTAAAACATCGCCAAATGTCTGTCAGGGCATAAATTTGCCCTTGGCTGAAGAACCACCGAGCTGAAAACCAGATGATGCTGACTTGAACTGACTCAGTGAGTCTCGGTGACCTAGATGGAGTTCTGCTTTCTCTGGTTGCTACATCTTTGTTTGGAACAGCCTCTTGTGTCTTAGTCACCTAACTCTTCCTCTTCCTCCAGAAAGCCTTCTGGATCCTCTAGCCTAGTTAAGAACTTCCCGGCAGGAAGATCGTCAGTAACCAGATGCTTGCCATATGATACTGCAGTCATCAGTGTATCTGCTGCTACCCAGGCTACAGCTGGGCCACACGGGATCCCTGGGTGAATTCAAAAGGACACAACTTCCTCAAGACCCTTGACTGTTGTTTTCAGGAATTGCCAAAATAAAGGACAGATTTGGTGGTGCATTCCTTTAATCCCAGCACTCCGGAGGCAGAGGCAGGCGGATCTCTGTGAGTTTGAGGTCAACCTGGTCTACAGAGCAAGTTCCGGGACAGCCAGGGCTACACTGAAAATCCCTGTCTTGAAAAACAAACAAACAAAACCAACAAAACAACAACAACAAAAAGAAAGAAGAAAACAGACCAGTTCTGAGGTGGACCAGCCACTACATGGGACACTCAGGTGCCCTCACTAGATGATAGAGTCCTCCAGGAAGAGACTTGGCTTTATGTCCTCACTCTACCTCCAACACTCAATGCGCTGTCTGATCCTGGGTAGGACTTTGATAAAAGCGTGATACTACATGAAAGCAAAGCTATGGCCTTGGCTGTTATCACCAGCCAAGGAATTGTTACAGCCATTGCCTTGGTCTGAATAAGCTAGCTGCAGGGCTCCAGATTATCCTGGAGAAATAAAAATAAAGCCCCCTTTCCCAACCTTGTGTCTACCAAGTCAGATTCCAAAGCTAGGGCCTGATCCTCTCTTGAGGGAAAACTGCTCATGTGACTCAGATTTAATAAAGGTAACCAGATCAACCGGAAGCCGCTGGCTTCCCAGGATGAAAGTAACCCAGGTTGTCCCCATGTCTTGCTTCTTCCTGCTGCTCATCTGTCTGCACCACACCAGGGACCACATAGGGAACAGAGCCTAAGAAGGAGTTCCCTCACTCTGAGTCCTCTGGCTAAGGGTCTTAGAGTCTTTATGTTCTAGCTCAGACTTTCCAGCTAGAAAATGGAGAGTTTGAAAATAAGGAAAGGGAGTGGGAGGCACAGAGAGAATATAAATTCAGGGAAAATATGATGTGCCTCTTAACTTTCCAAAATAGTATTTGACCTTTCTGCTTACGTAAGGGAGTTTGCAGCTGAAAGGTCCAAGCCGTGTACGCCCTATGGATCAGGCAAATTTGGGCATGTCTGAGAAGTGGCTAGGTGGATCCACCAAGGCTCCTTGCATCTCAGGGGAATAAAGTCATCCCTAAGGAATAGGAGAGTGGGCATGCATTCTCACCCAAAGTCACAGATATCTGCCCAGTTGTAACCATATTGGGAATAGTCACCAGTGTGTCATACACTGTGATAATCAAAGGAAAGGAGGTTTTAATGTACATATTATTAATAAACTTTGCAAACTAGTTCCCTTGTGCTTTCATTTGGGGACTACCACAAGGGAAAGAGCAATGTTAAAAAAAAAACAAAACAAAACTACATTCCTAAAATTGCCATAACCAAGAGGAACATATGGCTGTGGCTTTCGAGGGTGGGTGGACAGAGGATTGGTGGCTCCCTGGAGGAGTGACTTCCTGGTAGAGCATGCCGGAACACAATGCCTCATCATGGCAAGGAGGGAGTCATTCCTGTAACTGGGAATCTGGACCAAGAAAAGAACAGCTGAGGATGCTACTCTGAAGGCTGGCATGCCCAGGCTGTAGACCGTAGACACTTACTAAACTCTATGGAGGGAGTCTGTAGGACAATGGAGAGTAAGTGCCACAGGCCACAGATACCAGCCACCTCATAACACGACCCAGGAAACACCCCTACAGGAAAATGTGGGCGAGAGCAGCATGTACTACATTAGACTGTCTTGAATTTACTGGATATCAATAAATAAAATAGCAATAAATAAAAGATAAAAACGCAAGTGCTTTTCTTTCTTCCTGGGACTTGGGGCAGTTCAATCATTTGCAAGTAGCATTTCAGTCATAATGGGAAAGCTGGGCAGTATGAGTTTTGGAGGGAGAGGATATGTGTGAAGCAGAAATCATCTTGACTTTTTATAATTTATGGAATCAATGTGTTCCCATTGGGTGTTTTTGTTTTGTTTTTGTTTGTTTGTTTTATCCATTGAAAAAGATAAACCAAAATTTCAAGATTCCAACATACTGTCAGACCTGGTTGCTCATGTCTGGAATCTCAACATTTAGGAGGCTCAGGTAGGCAGATTGCCATGGATTCCAGGTCAGACTGGGCCACAGAGAGCTCCAGGCCAGCCTGGACTACAGTAGGCAACTCTGTCTCAACAAAGCAAAACAAGGAAAGACAATACACACACACACACACACACACACACACACACACACACACCACCATGACAACCACCACCAAAACCCCCTCAGGCTGCAGTTTCTCTTATCCTGTGTTAGGGATACATTCTCAGGTCTCCAGCGACTACTAGAAACCACAGACAGTACAAAATCCTATACTTACCTTATTTTTCCTATACATAAATACTAATGTTAAAGCTTAATTCATATATTAAGCACAGGAAGAGACTATCACCAATGCATAACAAACTGGGACAACTAAAACACACTATAATTAAAATTACAGGAATCTAGGTTTTCTCTCTTTCAAGGCTTTTCCTCATCATATTGTAGTTTTGGATCAGGGTTGAGAATTACCTGGATGGGGAGGGGGAACTACCCTGTTTTTATTGGTTGGGCCTTAAAGTGAACAAGGATAGCTTGACAAAATATGAAACTCCCTTCCCATTTTATTTTCTGAGAAACGTTGTCTACTTTCCAGGGTCACTTCTCAGTGAAAACCAAAGCATAGAGCTGATCATGGCGGCACACATGTACACTCGTAGACCCCAGGAGGCAGATACTGAACGATTGTGAGTTCAAGTTCAGCTTGGGCTACATTGTGAATTTAGGACTAGCCTAGGCTCCACAACAAGACCTTGTCTCAAAAACAGAACAGAGCAAAACAAACAGTCAAAGATTAAAAGAAGAAAATAGTCCTGGTGTGGTGGTGTATGCCTTTAATCTCAGTATTTGAGGGGCAGTTGGTCTCTGTGAGTTCAAGGCCAGTTTAGTCTCCATAATTCAGTCCAGGACTACACAGAGAAGTCATGTTTCAAAAAAGAAATGTGGAAGAAGAAGAAGAAGGGGAAGATGAGGAAAAGGAGGAGGAGGAAGAGGAGGACAAATTATTTATCTGATTATTGAGAGTTTTATATGAAGTTTGGAGTTTTGTTTTGTTTTTTCTAGGTTACTTTTCCTCTGAATACTGCTCTGGAAAGTCAAATCAAGGTCCTCTAACTCTAGATTATCTGCCAGAGATGAAAATGTCTCTACATCATTCATTCATATCTTATAGCTATATTAATAACTTTGAGGTTGGCTTTTGTGCCTGATATTCAACTGTGTGTATTTGTTACAATGAGAATACAGATATGATTTGAAATAGGAATTGAAGTAATTCATTAATGTGAAAAAAATACACTCTAAATTGCTTTTCTGACTTGTTCTCCAGGGCACCAAGCAGTCAAGCCCTTGCCAGCTTCAGAAAGTGGAAACCTGAAGGTTGCCTGTCCTGGTTAACTGGGCTTCCCAGATCCCACCAGACCCTCCCCAGAGCTCAGGCAAGAAACAACTCTCGGGTCAGAAAGTATTTTGAAGGTTGTTTTTGTATTCTAAAGATCAGAACTGTTAAAGTTAAATGCTACCTGGGATTAGAGAAGCCATGAATCCATATTAGCTGCCTTATGATACCCCTCCAAATACTACTGTAAAAACATTTGTTCCTTCACATTTAGGATTTCTATCTAAACACTGAAGTCAAGTTCAAATTTTAAAATCAAAAGAGCATGCTTTTTGCATGGTCCTGTGAGACCTTGTAGGAACAAACACTATTGTTTATCCTTCATTATATTCTATCCTGGTGGAACAAATATTTGTCAAGGTAGATAGAGACAAGAATATCAGTGTGAGCTTGAGGCCAGCCTGGGCTATGTGAGTTCCAGGACAGCCTAGGCTATAATATATATCCTTATCTCAAAAGGAAAAAAAAAAGCAAGCAAATCACTATTAATGATCATGTTAAGATAAACATTAAATATTCTATCATTTAAAGTTTGAAAGGAAGATGTATTTGGGGTTGGTGAGATGTCTTAGTGGGTAAAAGTGCTTGCTCCGAGGCTGATGGCAGAGGCTGATCCCCAACTCACACAGTGGGACAGAACCAAGTCCTGGAAGTTGCCTCTGACCTCTACCACACGCATGCTCTGGTACATGCATACCGTCTGTCTTTGTCTCTGTCTGTCTTTCTCATACACACAATAATAATAAAAAGTGAAATTTTTTAAAGGAAGAAAGATGTATTTAAAGATGCCAATGTCTGGGAAGACACTGTTGTGTGTCTCCAGGCTTCATTCTGCAGTCACAGTCAGTCTGGGTAGGAGTCATTTTGGTATCTGACAAGGACATCTGCTGAACAGAGTCTGCAAGTTTTCTGTTTTCTGTTTGCCCTCTGGCCAAAACACATACGAAGAATGAAGATCCTAGATCTTTTGATCTTTTATCTTCCTAGATCCACTCCTGCAGTAATCTGAAACTTGAACTTGAAAACAAACAAGCAAAACAAAAACAACAAAAACCAGAAAAACCCCAACGAACTTGCCTATGGAGTACACGCGTTTCTTCCACTTTCCTGGTTTCCTAAGCCATCCGGTTCTGCTCTATAAAACTCCCCCTTAAAAACTCCAGTTGCCTAAGATACAAATCATAGTGAAAACCTTGATCCCCTAACAAGTTGGCAGTCAACTTTTCTCCTTGAACGAAATGGTTTCTACGAAGCACGAAATATTTTTCAGTTTTAAATCTCCCAAACAACAGTTGTCCCCAGAGTTTTTTTTAAAGCGACTCACCGATGAGGAGTATTGTTGGCAAGTGGCTCTGGTAGGGTCAGTCCCACAGGTCTACATTTTGCTCAGCTTTTCCTTTTTTCATCAGGGAAAAGCCGAAAGTAAAAAATCTCGGTGCTCCGTCAGGTCCCAGAGCCTCATCACACGCCCCAGCAGCGGCTTGCTGCGGCTTGTTTTTCAGGGACAGTGACCTCCAACACCTTTGATTTAGCGCTGCAACTCAATCTTAATGGTTCGCCAGCGCAGGGAATACATCACGTGCCAAGCCAACACCTTAAGAGGGTGGGAAGCGTTGTAACCAGGAAGACATGCAGAAAATACTCAGCTCAGCTACACGGCCGGCCGAGCCCTGCTGGTTTGTCATGAAACAACACAATGAGCCACACTCGGAGTGGAGGGGGACTGATTTATGCAGCGTCCAACCGCGAAGAACCGTCTGCGCGCCTGCCTGCACAGCTCCAAATGCATCCCCTCCCTCGCCTTAGACTGAAATTCTGGCCAACCACTCAAGAACAGTGACGTCAGCATTTCTGAAAATCAAATTCATTTTCCTTTCTGTTTTGGAGTCGATTTTTCTCCACTTTTTTTTTTTTAAACCCACCTGATACTTATTTTCTTCGGGTCTTTGTATGTCAGTTCTACAGAAGTATGTGGTCACCGAAAAGCAGTGATTTACATTTACCTTTCTAGCCAAGGCACAGACTGCTCCAGGATCAGCAGAGTGAGTGTCAATAACTCTTTCCCAACATTTAACCCTTGGTTTTCCAGCTTCACTACCAGGATGTCAGCAGTTGCTTCAAAAGTAGCTTTCAGGTGAGGCGAGTTTCCCAGTCCCTAAGAAGTGCCCTAATGTGAGCGAGACACCGTTCACTCCTTCATGACTGCCAGGACTTCAGTTCTAAGAGCAAATGTTGAACATTGTGGTCGCCAAACAGGCTATGGGCTGTCCCATGATCTGAGTTAAACTCACCCCTTCGGTTTCTGAGACTGAAGCTTAAGCGGCTCCTTCCCGGATCTTCTGAAGGAGAACAGTGAAGCAAAGGATGATCGGAAGCTCATTCGGGGAGAACCAGATGGTTTTGGGTTTATTAAGTTTTTCGATCTTGATGTTTGTAATTCCATAGGATCTGAGGGGGAAAAAAAGGCAAAGATTTTACACTGTTAAAATCCTTGCAGACAGGGGCTGGAGAGGTAGCTCCACTACAGAGCGCCTGCCTAGCACACAAGGCTTCTATCCCCATCACTGAGAGAATGGCGCAGGCCATAATCCTTGCACTTGGGAGGTGGAGGCAGGTGGGTAAAAGCTGAAGATACACATTACATTTTAGGCCAGACTGTGCTACATGAGACCATTTTTTAAAAACTTCAGATTAATATACTTTTTGGTTATTTTTAACTGGAGACAAGTTATGATTATGTAGCTCCGGGAGTTATTTATATCAGCTCAGGGAGGTCAGGCTGATCTCAAACTTGCAATCCTCCTGCCTCAGTCCTGTGGTTATATAGGCATCTGCTTCTATGCCTAGCTTTCAGATAAATCTACAGAAAGAAGGAAGGTGTGGCTTTTCTTTTCTCCTCTTACAGTCTGGAAGCAGCTTGCATCCCCACATGACCCCAAGAACAAAGGGAGTTCTCAGGGTCCTGTCCTCCAGTGGTTCCGCTGGGAGAGAAAAACTTCACAGTAAATCAGGGTGTTTCAGTATGTGTCACAGGCCACAATTCTACACAGGATTCCTTGCTAGATGCCAGCTTTGTGGGTCTTTCTCATTATATCTTCTACACGGATGTCCAACATCCAAGTTAGCAAGTCGGGGATCCATTCATTTCATATCTTGCTGATCCAAGAATCTTTTAGAAAATAGCAGTTCTTTAAAATGATGGAGTTTTCATGTAACTCTTTGATGCCAAAGAAAGTAAATAAAATGGAAATGAAACCATTTAGAGTGTTCCTTATTCTTTTCCAAAATCTATTCTGGTGTGGTAAGTGATATATATGTGTGTGTGTGTGTGTGTGTGTGTGTGTGTGTGTGTGTGTGTGTGTGTACACATATATTTGGCTTATGCATATGCATGTAATATATATGTATAATATGTCTAATAACATATAGCTTTATATATGAACCTTCAGTTTTAAATTTAAGGCCCATCAACATGTACAAAGACCAGAATACCATCATCCTTTGGTGCACACTGACTTTACAAATATTGAAGTTCAAGGTAAGGCAAAGCCACCATGGCATATACATGGGCTCAATCTAAAAATCTGAGTTTGGGCTGGGGATGTAGGTGGATGGCGGAACACTTGCCTAGCATGCATGAAGCCCGGGGTTTGACCTCCAGCACCGTGAGCACCACTACCACACTCACCCCACACAACAAGTGAAAACCTGGATTGTTCTTTCAGGTTGATTTTTTTCATTATGAGAGTTGGAGATTTTATCCATCTGTACCTTCAGAAACACTGTCACCTGTTTCAGAGCGTTACTCACGGTGACAACATACGTAAAAGCCATCCACGAGACTGGTTCAGTGGCATGGCTAGTTTATAGTTGTCTGTTTCTGATCATTTGCCACGCTCATGGGTGTCCTGTGGAAACAGGTTTCACTACCCTCATTAACGGCTTAGGACAATTGGGTGAAGCTAAGTGACAGGCTGGCAGTCACAGCCAAGTGTCCACAGCAGGTGCCTACTGCCACCCACTGTGGAGCCTCCTGAGACTCCAGAGGGATGACACCTCCTCCATCAGCTTTCCTCTTTCTGCTGTGAAACTCCCAGCTTCTCTTTTGCCTTCCTCTTCATCATCGGCCCATTGAGGTAAGTGCTGTTAATTCTCTGCCTTTCTTTCTTTTTCATTTTTTGGGGGACAAGGTCTCATTCTGCAGCTCAGACTGGCCTGAAACTCATGACAATCCTCCTGCCTCAGCCTCTCGAGTGCTGGGATTAAAGACACAAGCCATCACAATCAGCTCAGGTTAATTCTTTTTACTTTTAAGTTTTTAGTGTGTTGACATGTGTGAGTGTAGGTGTGAGTGTGCGTGGCATGCTCGTGCATAAACATGAATGTGGAGGTTGGGGAAATCTTACTTTGTCGGTCTTCACCCTTCTACCTTCTCTTGGTATTTTGCTGCTATGCCGTGTGGCAGGTTAGCCAGTCCAGAGGCCTCTGAGAATTCTCTCTGTCCCCTATCCTTCACAAGAGAGCGAGGTTATAGCTTACTTCCTGAGCCCAGATTTATGTAGGTTCTGTGGTTTTGAATTCAGCTCTTCATACTTGAAAGGTAAGTGTTTTCCTGCTGAGCTATCTCCTTGGCCCTTAGGCTAATTCTTAACACACATAATCTTATTTTATCCTATGAAGTAGACATTATACACATTTAAAAATGAAAAACATATTGAAGTTTATCAAGAACAAATCATTTGACCATCTTCACAGTGAGCTGTATCAGACATCTTGTCATGCACCTAAACTGTCTAGCATACCCTAGAGTGCAGAGCCTAGGTCTCGTATAACAGTCCTGAGCCATAAATTGGTTAAACTGTAGATGCATGGATCCATTGTCTATAACACTATACCACAAAGCAAGGGAAAGATAATTCAAAGCAAAATCATTTTTTTCTCACCATTTTTTGCCATCCCCTTCCGTAGCCTGTATGTAAGTGGTGGTTTTAACATCTGGCTAACATCTGTTTCATTGCAAAATTTCTTTCTTTGAATTTCTTCAAACCATTCACCAGTAGCTCCTTGAAGCCATCTGATATCCCTCTTTGTCTTTTGAAGTTTGCTGAAATAAAACAAAAATATCAGTGCACTGTTCAAATCCATTCCTAATTAGTAGAGCTTGTGTAATGAGCTAAAGTTTGCATATTAGAGAGGCAGCACAGGCTAATAACCTGAGGTAAGGTCGCCCTAGTTAAAATTCCCCTTTGATCACGGTATCCATATTTACACACATTCTTCTGTAGATGGTGCATTCTTCTGTGTATGATGGCAACCTAAAAGTTTTTGCTGGTTGTTAAAATAATCACAGAGTCAATGACAAGAAACCTGGTCGAGCAATGTGTTAAGACCTGATCTAATAAAGCAACTAAATGATAGATGTCCTAACGACATGTAGAAACCGGAACAGTCTGGTTCTGATTACTCATTCACTTATTCATTAATATATTAAATGTTTATTGAGCAACATTAACCAACTAAATGTTTATTGAGGTCCCGTGCAGGCTGTGGGCAATGTAACAGATAGGACCCTTACTCATCTGTTTAGTGGTCAGCGACTAAAGCTAACATGTAGATTGTTAATGGAATCGATGGCCTTTGGATGGTTTGTATCAACACAAAGATACAAAAGACCATGAATGTGAACAGAATGAGTGCTCAGACTGAAGAGGACAGTGGAGTTTGAGATGGACGAAAATACCAGCCAGAGAGCAAATATGTGCACCTGGCTATACCTTTGGGATACTAGGCCTTATCCTAACACAAATATTTTTTTCCCATGCTTTCCCTTATTCTGCTGCCTTTCCAAAGAAAAGTTGCTTTGTCCTTAAGTAATTCCTCTCCAGGGTAAATAATTTTTCAGGAGGACTCTAGAAGTATTTGAAAATGATAGGTGCTTAGTCCAGAGGGAGATGGCCCTAGATGAAGATCCTGGATGAAGAACATGATACCAACCTTAAAAGCAGATAGTTTAGTACTGATGAAAGCTTTAGGATTGTTGGTTTCCAAATTTGGGAACTTCTGGTGTTTGGGGAATTCTTTCAAGTTCCTGTGGCTATAATCCTTTGTTCAAGGTCTTCTGGGGAGCATAAATGTTAGGGCTGTGTGTGTGTGTGTGTGTGTGTGTGTGTGTGTGTGTGTGTGTGTGTGTGTGTTTTGTTTGAGAATAAGGTCTCTGCTGTGTAGCCCTGACTGGCTTTGAACTCACGGCAATCTTTTGCTTCAGTTTCTCAAGTGCCAGGATTACAGATTTGTGTCACTGTGCCTGGCTTTAGCGTTGGGTTTTTGTATTGCTAAGAATATAGCAAGCAAGAAGACAGTCAAGTGGCCACTTTGGAGTTAAAGCCAACGAACCAAGAAGGCTGTAACTCACTCCTGCTTGAGGCTACGATACTGCTGTTTTATAAAAAAGCATTTGAGAAGCCAGGGGTCATCCTGCCCAGACTTGCATTTTGAAAAGCATTAGGCAGCAGCGTCATTATGTTCAGCCTACAGCCTACAGATTTGCCCTTGTGCCTCTCTTTTTGCTGTGGCCACCTCCTGTCACCTAGTTAGTCACCCCTGTCTCTATTGACGTCTCCTGTACCAAGAGAGCAAAAAGACCCCCAGGATCTGCTTCTAAGCAATATTGGCATTTCCCTTAAGAATGTCTCTCATCAGTCTGTGAAGTCCATTTTCTTAGAGCCCTCTCTAATTGTTGGTTTCCCAAAAGCCTGAACCCTCCTCCTCTCCTGACATACCCATCTTATTTCAGAAGTTACCTGACTTAGGATGTTCTATATGAACCTATACAGAGGACACAACCCTCCAGCCCCCTTATAGGCTTGATGCAGCTTTTACAAGATTCTCTTGTAAAAATCATCACAGTCAGTCCCACAGCAAGCACCACTCTGCTTGCACACATGTCCATCACTGTGTCTTTTCCATATTGTGGCCAGTGAAGCTAGTAATCTATATTTCCCTGTGAATACTCAGACACTTTGAATTCTATTCCAGGAAATATATCTTAAAGCAAGAACTATGCTCAAGTACACAAATTTAAATGAATATCATGTAGTTACTAACTATAATTATATAGGCAATGTAGAATCCTAGCAAAATGGATGCAGTGTGAAACAAAAAAGAAACAAAACATAGAACTGAATCTATGATTATAGCTATGCAGAAATGATACTATCATTTGGACAGACTAGGGAAAATTAGAAACATCTAATCTCTTACAGTAGAGTAATTATAGGTACTGTGTCTATGGCTAGCCTTTTTGTTATATGTATGCTATAATTACAATGTATTAGAAGAGCTATTTCTTTCTGTTAAATTGTGAAATTTTTTTACAATATCATTTTGAGAAAAGTTATATTTTTATAATTCTTACGGTGGTTTTGTTGTTGTTGTTGTTCTGGCTTTTCCCTGTATTTTTACATGGTTATGGTAAATGTATCCAGTATACATCTGGAGAAAGCCTCCTGCTGTGCAGATACTGGGATACCTCAGTAGGCAGAGTGGGAATGGCCCTTCCCTGAGTCTAACAGGAGAAAGCCACAAGAATCCCACAACGACACAGATTAACTAGGTAACAGTGGTGCATGTAACTTAGGAATTCAATACACATTTGAACTCCGGGTAAAGAATGGTGAACAAGCCAACTCCCTCTTCTCACAGAATTCAAATTCTACTGGGGTGGGAATACTGCCTGTGTGAGTTGTCAGTAAAAAAAAAGTAAAGAGGTCACAAGAGAGTGTGACAAGGGGAACTCCTCTAGAGCAGCAACGAAGATTCCCTGAGATGATGGGGTGGAAGGCGAAGGAAGAGGAAAGGCCTGCAGAGACATCCTAGGCAGAGGAGTATCAGCTGTAGACAGTGTCCTAGGCAGAAGAGTATCAGCTGTAGACAGTGTCCTAGGCAGAAGAGTATCAACTGTAGACAGTGTCCTAGACAGAAGAGTATCAGCTATAGACAGTGTCCTAGACAGAAGAGTATCAGCTATAGACAGTGCCCTAGGCAGAAGAGTATCAGCTGTAGACAGTGTCCTAGGCAGAGGAGTATCAGCTGTAGACAGTGTCCTAGGCAGAGGAGTATTAACTGTAGACAGTGTCCTAGGCAGAGGAGTATCAGCTGTAGACAGTGTCCTAGGCAGAGGAGTATCAACTGTAGACAGTGTCCTAGGCAGAGGAGTATCAGCTGTAGAGAGCTGCCTAAGTAGAGTGTGACAATGGAGAGAAAAGTCTAAAGAGGCAGCCATAGTTTTCTGTAGCATTTGGGGTCAGGTAAAGTGTTGGGCATTTGAAGCAATGGTGTATGTGTGCGAGTCACATTGTATTTACGTTTAGCTACAGGCAGAGAACAGATTCCAATGTGGGACTGAAGACCAGTCAGAGTCCCTATAGAGTCCAGTAGAAAAAAGCCATTTATTTTAAACAGTTTGATGGTGGTGGAGAATTGAGAATAGAGAATAGAGAATTGCTGGGCGGTGGTGGCACACGCATTTAATCCCAGCACCCGGGAGGCAGAGGCAGGCGGATCTCTGGGAGTTTGAGGCCAGCCTGGGCTACAGAGTAAGTTCCAGGAAAGGTGCAAAGTTACACAGAGAAGCCCTGTCTTGAAAAACCAAAAAAAAAAAAAAAAAAAA
>CABHPH010140458.1:0-87757 GCA_902168325.1 Peromyscus nudipes
TCTCCTCTTTGTATCTTTTCAGGAGCAATTTGTAATCCCCAGCAAGGCAAAATTTTCTTTACTTCTTCAAACATTCTTTCTAAAGTATCTGCATTTGAGTCAGCTAGTAAAATATCATCCATATAATGATAAATTATAGATTTAGGAAACTTTTTACGTATCACTTCTAATGGCTGTTGTACAAAATATTGACACAGAGTTGGGCTATTCAACATTCCCTGTGGTAGGACCCTCCATTGAAATCTTTTAACCGGTTGAGAATTGTTATAAGTAGGCACTGTGAAAGCAAATCTTTCTCTGTCTTTTTCTTGTAAGGGTATTGAAAAGAAACAGTCTTTTAAATCAATAACTATGAGAGGCCATCCTTTTGGTAACAGAGTAGGCAAAGGAATTCCAGATTGTAGAGAGCCCATTGGCTGAATTACTTTGTTAATTGCTCTAAGGTCTGTTACCATTCTCCATTTACCAGATTTCTTTTTAATAACAAATACAGGAGAATTCCAAGGGCTGGTTGATTCTTCAATATGCTGAGCCTTTAACTGCTCTTCTACCAGTTCTTCTAAAGCCTAGAGTTTCTCTGTTGTTAAAGGCCATTGCTGAACCCATACAGGCTTGTCTGTTAACCATTTTAAAGGTAGAGCCGTTGGTGTCTTTGGAAGATCATCAGTTGTTGTGCCCTGTTCTTGTATAATATGGATGGCTGGTGACCACTCAGAATGATGCCTTCTAATATTTCTCTCAGAAACATTATTATGTGTTTCTGAGACTGGAGGGATGTTAATCTGAGTATTCCATTGTTGCAACAGGTCTCGACCCCACAGGTTCATAGCTATGTTGGCCACATATGGCTTTAATTTACCTCTCTGTCCTTCTGGGCCTATACATTCGAGCCATCTTGCACTCTGTTTTACTTGAGATAATGTCCCAATTCCTAACAGTTGAACATTTACCTCCTGAAGAGGCCAAGTTGGATGCCAAAATTCTGGTGCAATTATGGTAACGTCCGCACCTGTGTCTACCAAACCAGACAACAAAACACCATTTATTCTTATTGTTAATTTTGGTCTTTGTTCATTAATAGAAGTTTGCCAAAAAATTTTCTCTATGTTTTTTCCTGAATTTTCTATTCTCTCTGTTCCATCATCCTGACCAGCATGATTTATTTCGATAGGCATTTGGTTATTTAATCGCTCTGAGCAGGGATTTCCTCTACGACTGCAGGAAAGGTTTGAACTGGATTTGCTGTGGGGGCCTCCAAGAGGCCCCTCTGGGAGTTTCCCGAAGACTGAGGCAGAGGATTACCTTGTCTGTCCCTTGTTGATCTACATTCATTGGTCCAGTGTTTTCCCTTACCACATCTTCTGCATACTCCAGAAGGAAGGGGCATTCTGTTACCATTGTTCCTTGAAGAAAAATTGTTCCTAGGAATGACCTGTTTACAGTCCCTTTTCAAATGTCCTTGCTTTCCACATCCAAAACATCTAACATTCCTCAAACCTTTTGAAATTGCTTCTCCTACACACATATCATCATGCTCATGAGCCTCCACATTAACTGTGTCTCTAATCCAATCTTCCAAGGGTGCAGATCTTGCCTTTAATGGCCTGATTATTCTTTTGCATGCTGCATTCGCGTTCTCAAAGGCCAAAGATTCAATTATTATCCGACTAGCTTCTGAATCGGTGACCATTTTCTTTACTGCTGAAGCCAGTCTTTGTAAAAAATCTGTGAAAGATTCTTTTGGGCCTTGTGTAACTTTTGTAAATGACTCAGCTTTTTTTCCTGGTTCCTCAACTCTGTCCCATGCATTCAAGGCTGCCGTTCGACACAGAATTAAGGTTTGGATATCATATAGACATTGTGTTTGTAATGAAGCATATTGGCCTTCTCCAATAAGCTGATCCTGGCAGACTTGTATTCCTTTATCCCTCCATTGTTTTTCCATGTTTTTAGCTTCATCCTTAAAATAAATGTGCCACTGAATTTTCTGACTTGGCTCTAGAACAGCCTGTGTCAGGTCCCGCCAGTCCTGTGGTGTAATCCTATTATATGTCGACCAAGAGTTTAACATTTGCTTTACATATGGGGAATGCATGCCATAAGATACTATTGCCTCCTTAAACCTTCGTAAATCCAACATGTCAATTGGAGCCCAAATATTTTGTGTAGTCATTTGATCAGGCGACTGCTGTACGGTTACTGGATAAATTAAGGGTGACTGTGTGAAAACAGGCTTTCTCTCTGTAACCTTATGATCCACAACTTCACTCTTAATTTCTTCTGTCTGAGTTTTTTCAGATTTAACAATTTTTTCTAAAACTGTCATCCTGGCACTTAAATTGACTATCTTTTTAAATAGTAAAATGAGTATGAACATAGTAACAAACTGCATAATCCGATCAGTATTAATCATCCCATACAGTTGTTCCATTGTCAGACTGCCTAAAATTGCAAACAAAGCCCAATTTTCTTCCAATGTACACAGAAAACCCATTTTTTTTTAATGTGGAAAAAATTTCTCTTTTAAATAGTTTCTTTTAAAATATCTGATATGTTAATTGACTTACCAAATCCGCGCAGAACAGTAGAAATCCGAGGGAATTTCAAAACAGCCACCTAGTGTCCAAAGTGAATCGAGAAAGAGAGAGAGAGAGAGAGAGAGAGAGAGAGAGAGAGATTGAGCGAGCTACCAAAAGCTTAAATCCAGCCACATGTTGCGGCTTGAGCGGGGTCAAGCCTGGGCTAAACTTCCTTAAACTCCGACCACGTACGTTGGATTTACAGGCAGGTACCCTGTTCGGCAGAGCAGACCCGAGTTGTTTGTAGCACCGGCTTTAAGTTAACTGCTTAGGGCTACGGTCAGTCCGCCTGAACCCGGGCTAGGGAGCCGGTTGCCCGGGCGGGAAACCGGACCCGCCGCGACCCACCGCAAGTCAAGCGGTTTCTTATGGATTCTTGTCACGTTGGGCGCCAAATGTAGATGTAACCAACCGTCTTATTAAATAAGAGACACAGAGCCAATGTAAGGATAAAAGCCCAAGAGATCAGAGCTAAGAATCTTACCACTTTCCGCCAGCTAGCCTCTCCCGCCAAGAGACCTCTCCGAAAAGGAACTACTCCCTGTGTGTTCGTCTTTAAATAGGAGTTCTGTTCTGCCTTCTCATTGGTTGTAAACCCAACTACGTGACTGCCTCGTCACTGTCGTCTGTACAGACCTCCAAGTCTTCTATAGTTGGTATTGAGATTAAGGGCGTGTGTCTCCAATGCTGGCTGTATCCTTGAACACACAGAGATCTACCTAGTTCTGCTTACCAAGTGCTGGGATTAAAGGCGTGGACCACCACCGCCCTGGCTTTCACTATGGCTTGCTAATAGCTCTGACCTCTAGGCAACTTTATTTATTAACATACAAATAAAATCACATTTCAGTACAAATAGAATACCACTATATTTTATTTGTGCATCCCAATAAATCTTATCTGGGGATTAGAGGACAGAGACAGCTACTATATTAAACAGAGGTTAGGCAGTGGTAGCACACGCCTTTAATCCTAGCATTTGGCAGGCAGAGATTTATCTGGATCTCTGTGAGTTCAAGGCCACACTTAGAACAGAGCCAGGTGTGGTGGCACATGCTTTTATTCTCAGCACTAGTTAACCATAGAGGTCTGGAGGTCTATACAGACAGACAGGAAGTGATAAAGCTGGGTAGAAAGATGAAGTGATGAAACTGGGCAGAGAAAGGAAATAAGATGGCAGAGCACAGAAAGGCATATATGGTGTGAGTATACAGGAAGTAGCTCTCTCTTGGGCTGAGGATTTCCTAGCAGTAAGAACTTGTGGCTTGGCTTGTTCTATTCCTCTGATCTCTCAGTTTTCACCACAATATCTGGATCCAGGTTTTTTATTATTAAGACCGTGTAGCAATTCATGTTAAAAAAAACTCTTTCAGTATGGCAACTGCTGAAATAAATGTAAAGTTTATCTAAAATAAGCAATGCAGTAGGATGGTCTGTATGTCAAATTACTCTGATTGATCAATAAATAAAACACTGATTGGCCAGTGGCTAGGCAGGAAGTATAGGTGGGACTAACAGAGAAGAGAAAAGAACAGGAAGGTGGAAGGAGACACAGCCAGCCGCTGCCAGGACGAGCAGCATGTAAAGATGCTGGTAAGCCACGAGCCACGTGGCAAGGTGTAGATTTATGGAAATGGATTAATTTAAGCTATAAGAACAGTTAGTAAGAAGCCTGCCATGGCCATACAGTTTGTAAGCAATATAAGTCTCTGTGTTTACTTGGTTGGGTCTGAGCGGCTGTGGGACTGGCAGGTGAGAGAGATTTGTCCTGACTGTGGGCCAGGCAGGAAAACTCTAGCTACAAAGCAATTTCATCAAATTCATTGAAGATATTAGCTTCATTCAGAAAGATAAAGGATCAGGTCCTACACCCCACAATCTAAAAATGCCATTGCTTCGCACATGTACTGCTGTCCTCTGAGAAGTGAAGTGCAGCCATGAGCTCCTCCTTTGTTATTATCTAAGTGTGTGGCCTTGGTTTCTTCATCTCTTCAATGACAGGTGGATTAAATGATCTTGTAGATTGTGCCTAATTCTGGAATGTTGTACATTAATGTGAGGAATGAACCTCTTATTTAGTCTACTTTTCTGGAGTAAAGTCATGTATTATTAGTAATGTATAATATATAAATGAAGGTAGCAGAGGACTTGTTAACTTTTTCCCCTTACAGCTATTTGTGTGTTACACTTGAAATTATCTTGAAAGGCAGAGATGGGTTCTGACTCCACTGTGGTAGAATGTGGGTGCCAGGATCACAGTTGACTTATCCTGGGTTCCCAAGATCTTCCCCACTGTGAAGTGTGTTCCAGGGGCCAGAGGGATGGCTCAGTGGTTAGGAGCACTTGATCTTGCAGAAAACTGAGGTTCAATTCCTAGAACCCATATGGTGGTTTACACCTTGTAATTCCAAGTTTTAGGTGATCTAACACCTTTTTCTGACCTCCTCTGAGACTAGGCAGGCAGGTTGTGCACAAACATACATGTAAGCAACACACATATATAAAATAAAATAATAAATCTTTTTTTTGGTTGTTTTTTTGTTTTTCGAGACAGGGTTTCTCTGTGTAGCTTTGCACCTTTCCTGGAACTCACTTGGTCACCCAGGCTGAGCCTCGAACTCACAGAGATCCGCCTGGCTCTGCCTCCCGAGTGCTGGGATTAAAGGCATGCGCCACCACCGCCCGGCTATAAAATAAAATAATAAATCTTAAAAGAGAAGAAGTATGTTCTCTTCCTTGATACTTTTTGTGGCTTTGATGGAGGAAGGTCTTTACTCTATACTGCACTGAACTAGAATACAGTTAATCACATTTTATCACATAGGTTTGTCAAAAAAAGAAAAATTAAACAGATATGAATATTCCCAGTGGTATGTATGTTGGAGGGGATGAAAGCAAATTCATCTATGCATGGTTAATTAAAGTTTAGTAAGGTCTGTTGGATTTGCCTTCTCTGTTTTCTCTGCTACAAAACTAATACAATGCAGTAAGCACAGTCTGGAGTGGAAATCTTCATTCTGCTGTAAGTGTATCATTACTATGTACATTGCTGCTGTTTCTACCGGTTTGCTCTTGTCTTCTAAATACTCTTCTTTTTCTTCTTCATCTTGCTTCTTATTCTAGCTTATAATTTAAAAATGCTGTTGTTTCATATTCAAGGACAGATTGTATCATCTGAAGTATTTCTGTATCTATTTCTGTTACTTGAGAATATTTCCTCTCTGATTTTTGACTGTATAATTTTTACTTTCTGACAGGCCTTCTAATTTGTTTTTTTTCAATACCCGAGACCAAACCCCAGACTTTGTGTATCTACCACAAAGATATACTCTTGCCCCATTCCTGTTAATTTTTATTGTATGTAAGATTTTACTTATATACTTATTTATTCTTTTGTTTTTGTTTTTAAAATGGGATCTATTTATATACCCAGGTTGGCTTGGAACAAATTATAGAGGTCAGGGTAGCCCCAAACTCATAGTAATTTGCCTGCCTCTGTCTCAATAGTAAACCTATTACAAATATAAGATATCATGCCTCCAGTTTTAAATTTATGTTTTGAGAATAAAAAAATTTCAACCCTTTAAACATTTTATTTTTAATGTATTGAAATTTATTTTCATTTACAATTAAGTTTCTTGAAATCAAATTCAGATGCACAATTGAGTTACTTGGGCAGGGTACAATCATCCCAGTCCTTGGGAGGCAAAGGCAGGCAGATCTCCATGAGTCTGTGGCCAGGTTGTTCTACATAGTGAATTTGAGGCCAGTCAGGGTTACATAGTGGACCCTATCTCAAAAAATGTTACTTGGAAGTGCATTAATCTTCTTTATTTGCTTTTAATTGTTGCAGGGCTCTTGTTGAATATATGGCTAGCTTACCTCCACGTCTAAGGCTTTGATCACCTACCTTCCTGGATTCATTTCAGATCTCATTTCTTATTCCTTGGGAATTTTGGGCATAGTGGCAAGTACTAAAGGATCACAGAGTTGCACAGATATGTAAAGCTTGAGAAATGGTGTGGGTTTGCCCCCAGCCTGGTGAAACTGTGGCAGAATTATTGAATTTGAAGCCAGCCTGGGTTACACAGGGAGATGTAAAGACCAAAAAAGCCAAAAAGGAATAATTTCTGTCAGGGATTGTTACTCAGTTGGTAGGGTATTTGCCTAGCAAGCACAAGGCTCTGATTTAACCCTTGGTACCTAGTAAACTGGATTTGGTGGTACATTCATATGGTCCCAATACCATTAAGTCAAAAGCAGGAGGAGCAGAAGTTTAAGGTCTTCTTTAGCTACATAGCACATTCAAGGCTAGCCTGGAATATGTGAAACCCTGTCTTAAAATAATGGTAATGATAAAAATAATAAAAATAAAAATAATTTTTATTTTAAACAAGAATATATCAATCACCAATTTACCTCATATGGTAAATTTAGCTTCACTTGCCCTCTACTCCCCTAAAAAACCTCATCAGAGTTTTTTTTTTTTTTTACTTGTTATGGATACAAGTGTTTTACCTGTATGTATATCTGTGTATTGCATGTGTGTGGTACTTTTAGAGGCCAGAGAGGGGACTGGATGCCCAAGAGTTGTAGACAATTGTTAGCTACCATGCGGGTGATAGGAATTGAACTTGGGTTCCCTGAAAGAGCAGTCAGTGCTCTTAACTGCTGAGCCATTTCTCCAGCCCTATAAGAAGAGGTTTTTTGTTTTGTTTTGTTTTGTTTTGTTTTTTTGCTAAGTTTTCACTCTTCTTTTTTTATTTTTTTATTATTTATTTTTTTATTTTATTTTATTTTTTTTTTGTTTTTCGAGACAGGGTTTCTCTGTGTAGCTTTGCGCCTTTCCTGGAGCTCACTTGGTAGCCCAGGATGGCCTCGAACTCACAGAGATCCGCCTGGCTCTGCCTCCCGAGTGCTGGGATTAAAGGCGTGAGCCACCAACGCCCGGCCTTTTTTTATTATTATTAAGAAATCTTCCGAATTCAAAGTCGTTTTTCTTCCCTGTTAAAAAGTCTGTCACCTCTCTTTAGACTGAGGATTTCATAGAGGAACAGCGGGCAGAGGAGCAGCGGGCCGCAGAGGCAGGCGGGCGGAGGAGCGGAGGGTGGCGGCTGAGGCACAGTTGTAATAAAGACCAGAAACTGAGCTATTACCCGCCGAAGAGTTAGTGAAAACAAGAACTTAATCAAGAGCTTGGAACAGGGATGCCTTTAGTCCCAACACCCGGGGAAGGAGCCATCTTCATGGGACGGAACCAGAATGGATCTGAACACTCTATCTGAGGCCAACCCAGGGCCCAGCTGCTGATCCTGTGAAATGCAACAACTTGGAGGTGTTGGTGAGACTCCCCTGCTCAGCTGAAATCCATCTGGGAGAGGAATCAGAATCCTACAGTTTGAAGTCTGAGGAAACAAGATCAGCTGAGGAGTTGACGAATGAGCAAAATGTGACCTGAGAACACAGAAGAAGGCACTACCCAGCCACCGAACCAGATCACCAGAATCAAACAGAGCCCATGAGCACCGATTTAACCAAGAACTTCTAGTGAACCAAGACTAAGAATTAGAACAAGAGAAGCGCCTTCAGACACAGACACCACCTGCACTGAGCAGAGGAAGAGATGAGTAGACGCCAGTGCAAAAATACAGGCAACAACATAAAGACCTATATGACAACATCAGAACCTACCAATTCTACACCTGCAAGACCTGAACATACCAAGGCAGAAGAAACAGAAGAAATCAATCCTAAAAATGACTTTAAGAAGATGATAGAGGCCCTTAAAGAAGAAATAAAAAATTCCCTTAAAGAAGAAATAAAAAAATTCCCTTAAAGAGGAAATAAAAAATTCCCTTAAAGAGGAAATGAAAACTCCATTAAAGAGGAAATAAAAATTCTCTTAAAGAGGAAATGAAAAACTCCCTTAAAGAGGAAATAAAAAATCCTCTTAAAGAGGAAGAAAAAACAAACAAAAAATTGGAAGAAATCAAAGAAAGCCAAGAAAAAATAATTAAACAGATGAAAGAAACATTCCAAGATCTGAAAAATGAAATTGAGACAATAAAGAAAACACAAGCTGAGGGAATGCTGGAAATAGAAATCCTGACTAAATGAACAAGAACTACAGAAACAAGCATAACCAACCGAATACAAGAGATGGAACAGAGAATCTCTGACACCGAAGACACAATAGAGAAAATAGATTTGTCAGTCAAAGAAAACACTAAAGACAAAAAAGTCATAACACAAAACGTCCAAGAAATCTGGGACACCATGAAAAGACCAAACCTAAGAATAATAGAGATAGAAGAAGGAGAAGAATACCAACTCAAAGGCACAGAAAATATATTGAACAAAATCATAGAAGAAAACTTTCCTAACCTAAAGAAAGAAATACCTATGAAGATACAAGAAGCTTACAGAACACCAAATAGGCTGGATCCCAAAAAAAGTCCCCTCACCACATAATAATCAAAACACTAAACATACAGAACAAAGAAAAAATATTAAGAGCTGCAAAGGAAAAAGACCAAGTGACTTATAAAGGCAAATCCATTAGAATAACACCAGACTTCTCAATAGAGACTATGAAAGCTAGAAGGTCCTGGACAAATGTTATGCAGACACTAAGAGACCACGGATGCCAACCCAGACTATTATACCCAGCAAAACTCTCAATCACCATAGGGGGAGTAAACAAAATATTCCATGATAAAACCAATATCAATACCTATCCACAAACCCAGCCCTACAAAAAGCACTAGAAGGAAAAATCCAACCCAAAGAAGCTAAACACACCCATGAAAACTCAGGCAATAGATAATCCCATACCAACAAACACCAAAGGACAACACAACACGACCACAAAAAATAACAGGAATTAACAATCACTGGTCATTAATATCCATCAATATCAATGGTCTCAACTCACCTATAAAAAGACACAGACTAACAGAATGAATAGGAAAACAGGATCCATCCATCTGCTGCATACAAGAAACACACCTTAACTTCAAAGACAGACACTACCTCAGAGTAAAGGGCTGGGAAAAGGCTTTCCAAGCAAATGGACCCAAAAAACAAGCTGGTGTAGCTATCCTAATATCTAGTAAAATAGACTTCAAACTAAAATCAATCGAAAGAGATCAGGATGGACATTAAATATTTATCACAGGAAAAATCTACCAAGATGAAGTCTTGATTCTGAACATTTATGCCTCAAATACAAAGGCACCCACATTTATAAAAGAAACATTACTAAAACCCCACACATCAAACCCCACACATTAGTAGTGGGAGATTTCAACACACCACTCTCACCAAAAGACAGATCTACCAGACTGAAACTTAACAAAGAAATAAAGAACCTAACAGATGTTATGACTCGAATGGACTTAATAGATATCTACAGAATATTCCACCCTAACACAAAAGAATATACCTTCTTCTCAGCACCCCATGGAACCTTCTCAAAAATTGACCACATGCTTGGTCACAAAACAAATCTCAACAGATACAAAAAAATTGGAATAACCTACTGTATCTTATTGGACCACCATGCCTTAAAGTTAGACTTCAACAGCAACAAAAATTATAGAAAGCCTACAATCTCATGGAAACTGAATAATGCCCACCTGAAACATCAATGGGTCAAGGAAGAAATAAAGAAAGAAATTAAAGATTTCCTAGAATTCAATGAAAATGAAAGTACAACATACCCAAACTTATGGGACACTATGAAAGCAGTCCTAAGAGGAAAATTCATAGCTCTAAATGCACGCATAAAGAAGATGGAGCAATCCCATACCAATGAATTAACAGCACAACTGAAAGTTCTAGAACAAAAAGAAACAAACTCACTCAGGAGAAATAGACACCAGGAAATAATCAAACTGAGGGCTGAAATCAATGAAATAGAAAACAAGAGAACAATACAAAAAATCAATGAAACAAAGAGTTGGTTCTTTGAAAAAATCAACAAAATAGACATACCCCTATCCAAATTAAACAAAAGGCAAAGAGAGATCACCCAAATTAACAAAATCAGAACTGTAAAGGGAGATATAACAACAGACAATGAGGAAATCCAGAGAATCATCAGATCATACTTCAAAAACCTGTACTCCACAGAAATGGAAAATCTGGAAGAAATGGACAATTTTCTGGATAAATACCACATACCAAAATTAAATCAAGACCAGATAAACCACTTAAATAGACCAATAACCCCTAAAGAAATAGAAACAGTCATCAAAAGTCTCCCAACCAAAAAAAGCCCAGGACCAGATGGTTTCAGTGCAGAATTCTACCAGACTTTCAAAGAAGAGCTAATACCAATGCTTCTCAAATTGTTCCACACAATAGAAACAGAAGGAACACTACCAAACTCTTTATGAGGCTACAATTACCCTGATACCCAAACCACACAAAGATGCAACAAAGAAAGAGAATTACAGACCAATCTCCTTCATTAATATTGATGCAAAAATACTCAACAAAATATTGGCAAGCCGAATCCAAGAATGCATCAAAAAAATTATCCATCATGACCAAGTAGGATTCATCCCAGGGATGCAAGAATGGTTCAACATATGAAAATCTATCAATGTAATACACCATATAAACAAATTGAAAGAAAAAAACCACATGATCATTGCTGTGGGATGGTCTGTATGTCAAACATGTTGCTTATTGGTCAATAAATAAAACACTGATTGGCCAGTGGTCAGGCAGGAAGAAATATAGGCGGGACAAGGAGGAGAGAATTCTGGGAAGTGGAAGGCTGAGGAGACACTGCCAGCTGCCACCATGACAAACAGCATGTGAAGATGCCGGTAAGCCACAAGCCATGTGGCAAGGTATAGATTTATAGAAATGGATTAATTTAAGATATAAGGACAGTTAGCAAGAAGCCTGCCACAGCCATACAGTTTGTAAACAATATAAATCTCTGTGTTTACTTGGTTGGGTCTGAGTGGCTGTGGGACTGGCGGGTGAGAGAGATTTGTCCTGACTGTGGGCCCGGTAGGAAAACTCTAGCTACAGATCATCTCATTAGATGCTGAAAAAGCCTTTGACAAAATCCAACACCCCTTCATGATAAAGGTCTTAGAGAGATCAGGAATACAAGGAACAATCCTAAACATAATAAAGGCAATTTACAGCAAGCCAACAGCCAACATCAAATTAAATGGAGAGAAACTCAAAGCGATACCACTAAAATCAGGAACAAGACAAGGCTGTCCACTCTCCCCATATTTATTCAATATAGTACTAGAAGTTCTAGCTAGAGCAATAAGCAACAAAAGGAGATCAGAGGGATACAAATTAGAAAGGAAGAAGTCAAACTTTCACTATTTGCAGATGATATGATAGTATACATAAGTGACCCCAAAAATTCAACCAGGGAACTCCTACAGCTGATAAACTCCTTCAGTAAAGTATCAGGATACAAGATCAACTCAAAAAAATCAGTAGCCCTCCTATACACAAATGATAAAAGGGCTGAGAAAGAAGTCAGAGAAACATCAACATTTACAATAGCCACAAATAATATGAAATACCTTGGGATAACACTAACTAAACAAGTGAAGGACCTTTTTGATAAGAACTTTAAATCTCTAAAGAAAGAAATTGAAGAAGATACCAGAAAATGGAAGGATATCCCATGCTCATGGATAGGTAGGATTAACATAGTAAAAATGGCAATCTTACCAAAAGCAATCTACAGATTCAATGCAATCCCCATCAAAATCTCAACACAATTCTTCACAGACTTGGAAAGAAAAATACTCAACTTCATATGGAAAAACAAAAGACCCAGGATAGCTAAAAGAATCCTATATAATAAAGCAACCTCTGGAGGCATCACCATCTCTGACCTCAAGCTCTACTATAGAGCTATAGTAATAAAAACAGTTTGGTACTAGTATAAAAACCGACATATGGACCAATGGAATCAAATTGAAGACCCTGACATTAATCCATGCACATACGAACACCTGATTTTTGACAAAGAAGCCAAAACTATACAATGGAAAAAAGAAAGTCTCTTCAACAAATGGTGCTGGCATAACTGGATGTCAACATGTAGACGATTACAAATAGATCCATATCTGTCACCACGTACATAACTCAAATCCAAGTGGATCAAAGACCTCAACATAAATCCAGTTACACTAAACTTAATAGAACAGAAAGTAGGAAATATTCTTGAACACATTTGCACAGGAGACCACTTCCTAAATAAAACACCAACAGCACAGACACTGAGCACAACAATTAATAAATGGGACCTCTTGAAACTGAGAAGCTTTTGCAGGGCAAAAGACATGGTCAATAAGACAAAAAGACAGCCTACAGAATGGGAAAAGATCTTCACCAACCCCACATCTGACAGAGGATTGATCTCCACAGTATATAAAGAACTCAAGAAACTAGGCATCAAAAAACTAAACAAACAAATTAAAAAATGGGCTAAAGAGGTAAACAGAGAATACACAAAACAAGAATCACAAATGGCTGAAAGACATTTAAAGAAATGCTCAACATCCTTAATCATCAGAGAAATGCAAATCAAAAAGACTCTGAGATACCACCTTACACCTGTCAGAATGGCTATGACAAAAACACTAATGACAGTCAGTGTTGGAGAGGATGTGGAGCAAAGGGAACACTCCTCCACTGTTGGTGGGAATGCAAGCTTGTACAACCACTGTGGAAATCAGTATGGCGGTTTCTCAGCAAATTAGGAATCGAACTACCTCAAGACCCAGCCATACCACTCTTGGGCATATACCCAAGGAATGCTGATTCATACCACAAAGATACATGCTCAGCTATGTTCATAGCAGCACTATTTGTAATAGCCAGAACCTGGAAACAACCTTGATGCCTGTCAACTGAAGAATGGATTAAGAAAATGTGGTACATATACACAATGGAATACTACTCAGCAGAGAAAAACAATGAAAGCATGAAATTTACAAGCTAATGGATGGAACTAGAAAATATCATCCTGAGTGAGGTAACCCAAACCCAGAAGGACAAACATGGTATGTACTCACTCATAGGTGGATTCTAGATATAAAGTAAAGAACAATCAGACTACAACCTACAGAACCATGGAGGCTACATATATAACATGGGGGACTCTAGGATGACTGTGGTTTATAATAAGTTTTGGTTTTACTCAATTACTGACCAAGCCTCAATGAAACATTTCACTATTAAGATAAGAATACAAACTGTATCAAGCTGATAATAGAAAAATAGATAAATTAATTAATAAAAAAGAAATCTTCCATTCATTTTACATACCAATCACAGATCTCCCTCTTCCCTCCTCCCTCCCCTCCAGCCTTTCCCCTCCAACCCACCCCCCATTCCCTCCTACAAGAAGATAAGGCCTCCCATGGGGAGCCAGCATCAGAAGAATTTTTATATTTCTCCTCTCTCTGAGGAGTTAATTTCTGTCACAAGTTGTCATTTGAAAATCATTATTCCTCATGCTCATTTATCTCTAGTCCTACTCTCCCCAAAGCCCAGACTCAGTGTTTGCTGGTGCTTATCAGGCTCTTTGGCTTAAATCTTCCTGCTATATAACAGACATTGTCCTTCCTTGTCGTACTAGAGTGGTAACAATGCTGGAAGCCTGCTTCATCATTTCTCTTATGAGAAACAGCATACGCACTGTCACATACTGAAGGGTATCAAAAGACATACTTATATGTTGATTATATAAGTTGATTGTAAAAGTTGATTTCTTTTGAATTTTGTGCAGACTTTCCTCTGGAAACTCTCTCTAAGTGCTATCCTGTCAGGAGTTGTGACATCCTTAGTTTATTTCATCCCTTTCTCATCCTAAATCAGGATCTGGGAGGTTTCTTGGCTTGCTTCTTGATGCAGTCTTTAAGCAGAAATTGGATGAAGACTCTAGGGGTGGGAACTGGAGAGATGGTTCAGTTGTTGAGTACTGGCTGCTTTTCCAGAGTATCCAGGTTCAATTCCCAACACCCACATGGTGGCCCATAACCATTTATGAATTCTAGTTCCACAGGATCTGATATCCTCTTTTGGTTTCTTCAGGCACTGCACATACTTGATATATCCAGACATTCATTAAGGCAAAACCCCCATACACATAAAATAAAATTAAATAAATCTTACAAAAAAGACTCTAACTATCTGGAGTGTGGATCTACACTGCCATCACAAAAGAATCTTTTTGAAGTTCCATGTTTTAGCTTGAAAATGTGTATGATTACTATAGTCTACTATATAATGTATTAAAATACAAAAAAAACCTATATAGTTCTTTATCAGAGTAAAATGACCTAAATGTGTTGTTTGCATTAGAGCTCACTTCTAATTCTTGATGACATTTCTTTATGGCACACATACTCCCATTCTAGAAAACCCAGGACCATGTGCTTTCTTATATGGACATGAACAGGCCCAGAAAATTTTGCTGAAGCAGGAGATGGGGAAGGGTGGTATGCTAGCTATTCTTTATTGTCAGCATTACTAAATTTGGAATCACCCAAGGGAAACCCCTTATGTCTGTAAGAGTGTTTCTAGAGAGGATTAATTGAGGAGAGAAGACCTACTACAAATGTGGGCATCACTATGCCATGGGCTGGAATCCCTAAACTGGAAAAAAAAAAAAGGAAAAAGAAGAAAGTGAGCTGAGCATCAGCACTTATCTCTGCTTCCTGATTGCAGACATCACCATCTGCATTATATTTCCACCAACAAGCCTTTGATTTTTTTTTTGTACCTTGTCACAGCAAGGAGAAAAGTAACTAATACAGGTGGTCTGGAGGAAACAAGCATGCTATCTAAGCCTAACTAAATCTGTCTTGTATCCTAGTGCCATTCTAATAAAGTGTTAGGAACAGCAGTCATACTATCATTAACAGCCTGCAGAATCTAGTGTTCAATCAAGACACTGAATTGGAATGTGCATATAATAAGAACTGTAGTACATTCAGATGCATACTCAAGTTGGAAAGACATTGAGCTTGATAAACAGATCTTTACAAAGTATATATATTTTAAAAGTAATAATATTACAACATGCTTAATATCACTGATTAAGAGATTAGAGATGCCTGTGTCTTTCTTGGGGTCCTGTTTTCCAGGTAGCCTCCCTGGTGATGTGAGTAGCAGTCCAGTCATCCTTGCTCCACATCTAGTATTCTCCTATGAGTGAGTACATACCATGTTTGTCTTTCTGAGTCTGGGTTACTTCACTCAGGATGATTTTTTCTAGATCCCTCCATTTGCCTGCAAACCTCATGATGTCATTGTTTTTCTCTGTTGAGTAGTATTCCATTGTGTATATGTACCACATTTTATTTATCCATTCTTCAGTTGAAGGGCATCTAGGTTGTTTCCAGGTTCTGGCCATTACAAACAATGCTGATATGAACATAGTTGAGCAAGTGCTCTTGTGGTATGATTGAGCATTCCTTGGGTATATGCCCAAGAGTGGTATAGCTGGATCTTGGGGGAGATTGATTCCCAATTTTCTAAGAAAGTGCCATATTAATTTCCAAAGTGGCTGTACAAGCTTGCATTCCCACCAGCAGTGGAGGAGAGTCCCCCTAGCTCCACATCCTCTCCAGCATAAGGTGTCTTCAGTGTTTTTGATCTTAGCCATTCTGACAGGCATAAGGTGGTATCTCAGAGTTGTTTTGATTTGCATTACCCTGATAATTAGGGATGTTGAGCAATTCCTTAAATGTCTTTCAGCCATTTGAGTTTCCTCTGTTGAGAATTCTCTTGGATGAGATCTTCATGAACAGACTGGTCATAAGTGGGGGAAATGAAGGGTGAGGGTCGAGGGAAAGAGAGCTTGGGGGAGCAGGAGACCCCAGATGGATCAACAACAGAGAGGGAGAACAAGGAATAGGAGACCATGATGAATGAGGACCATGTGAGAATAGGTGAGAAGAGGCATGGTGCTAGAGAGGCCCACAGAAATCCACAAGGATACCCCCACAGTGGACTGCTGGCAATGGTCGAGAGACAGCCTGAACTGATCCACTCTGGTGATGGGATGGCCAAACACCCTATCTGGAAGCAGAGATCCATGGCTAGGCCCCAGGCGAAACTCCGGGAGTCCAATTGGTGAGAAAGAGGAGGGTCTATATGAGCGAGAATTGTTGAGACCAAGGTTGGATAAAGCACAGGGACAAATAGCCAAATGAATGGAAACACATGAACTATGAACCAATGGCTGAGGGGCCCCCAACTGGATCAGGCCCTCTGAAGGGGTGAGACAGTTGATTGGCTTGAACTGTTTGGGAGGCATCCAGGCAGTGGGACCAGGTCCTGTGCTCATTGCATGAGTTGGCTGTATGAAACTGGGGCTTATGCAGGGTCGCTTGGCTCGGCCTGGGAGGAGGGGACTGGCCCTGCCTGGACTGAGTCTACCAGGTTGATCTCAGTCCTCGGGGGAGGCTTTACCCTGGAGGGGGTGGGAATGGGGGCTTGGCTGGGGGGAAAGGGAGGGGGCGGGAGGGGGGAGAACAAGGGAATCCGTGGCTGATATGTAGAACTGAATGTTATTGTAAAATTAAAAAAAAAAAGAGATTAGAGATGCAAGTCACCACAAGGAGACTCAAGTTTATTAAGATGTCTTTGTACCCTCCAAGGAGGCATCACATATACAGCCACAGAAAATGACAAATGTTGAGAAATCAAAAGCTTCATCTACATTACTGGTAGAAATGCAAGTATAGTCTGCTGGAAAAAACTGTCTACATAGTAAGCAGTTTCTCTAAATATTATGTATAAAATTATCATATAATTCAGGATTTCTATTTCTAATGTATATCCTAAAGAAATGAGCGATTCTGGTTGTGTTATTCAGAACAGCACAACAGTAGAACCAACCCAAATATTTATAGAGAAAAGGAGTAGATTAAAAAAATAAGGTTTATACACAGTGGAACATTATTTAGTCTTAACAGGGAATGGAGTTCTGGTACATACCACAATATGGATAAACATTGAAGACATTATGGTAATTAAAATAAGAAATAACACCCATGTGAAAGAGCAAACATATTATTCTTTATACATGTTACCTAGAATAGTCAAATTCATAGAGCCAGGATAGAATAGCAGTTAGTAGCTAGAGGAAAGGGAAGGAAGGAAAAATATTTATGACTCTGGAATTTCAGTTCTGGCTTAAGGAGATCTGGATATGGATAATATATTAGTTACTTTTTTATGGTCATGACAAAAATTCCAGGGCCAAGGAAACTTATAAAACAAAATGTTTAACTGGACTTACAATTTCAGAAGGTTAGAGTCCATGATGGCAGAAGTAAGTCATGATGCCAGGAACAGCCAAGAGCTCACATCTTGATTCACAAGCATGAGGCACAGGGATGGCACAATCTTTTGAAATTCCAAAGCTTCCTCCAAGTGACACACCTCCTCCAACAAGGGCACACTTCCCAATTTTTCCCAAGCAGTTCTACCAATTGGGGACCAAATATTCAAACATATATGAGCCTACAGAGGCCATCCTTATACAAACCACCACAGATAGAGTGATAGTTGCCAGTGTGAGTATACTCATTGACCCCAGCTGTATACCTACCATGATTAAAATGGTCAGTTTTATTTTATTATAAATTTTCCACAACAGAAAAATGACAATAACAATAAAGTAGAAAGTTCAGTTGCAGAAGATATAAAGAATTTAGTTATTTTCTTTTACTCTTACATATTTATTTGTTTTTATTTTATGTGCATAAAGATTTTATTTTATATATGTATATGCACCACATGTGTGCCTGGTACCTGCACAGGCAGGTGAGAACATTAGATCAGGAATTACAGATGTTTGTGAGTTTCCCTGTAGGTACTGGGAATTCAAGTCCTCTGTAAGAGCAGTAAGTCCTCTTGATTGCTGGGCTGCCTCTCTAGTTCCTATTTTTTCTTTTTGTAGTCATTTGAGTTATATATATTTTCAGTTCACAAAGCAAACCAAGGGCCATGAATGTGATAAACCTCATCCTCATCCCCATCTTGTCTTCTTGGTACTTGTAACAAATTTTTAGTAATTGAAGAAAATAGGGCTATTTTGCATTTTCCAAATTGAGGCTGAACATGGTTGATAATTCTATGCCACTGCTTCATTTCATCTTATTCTCAGAAAAATTCTGTGAGATTTTTGTCACAGCTGTTGTTGCTGTTGTTTTCAGCATATTTTAGAAAAAAACTCAGAAAATAGTGTCAGGATTGTAGAGATAAAAAAAATTTTCTGAGCCTCATCAGGGTCATGGTTGGGACACCTACAGCAAAAGGCAAATTAGCAAGATAAAAACACACATTTATTTAACACAAGTTTTGTGTGACCTAGGAATCTTGTGAAATGAAGACCCATATAATAGAGAAACTATTAGGTATTTATATTGTATTAGTGGAGAAGTGAAAACTTATGCAGTACAATTGGACAAAGAAAGTATGGTATAGCAGGGACAGATTGGAGGAACTTGATGAGGCTTATTTGTTCAGTATGTTTCTGTATCTCTGTGTCTTTTGAATATCCTCTGGCTGTAGAAAGGCATCTCTGGAATAAAGTCTTTGTGACCTGCTTCACAGGAGAGGGGTGAAAGGAAAAGGAGAGATTTTCTTGCTTCTGACATCTCAAAAATCAAGATGCAATATTTGTGAGTGGCATGTCTTGAACCTAACAAGGATCAAAGAAGTGGTAAATCCTGTGTGTTCATAGAGCCCATATTCTTTCCAGAATTCTGTATTGTTGCATTAGGAGGTTGACTAAGGAGTTAAAAGGCATAGTTTATACTCATCTTACAAAACAGGAAATCAAAGATCAGAGATAAGGTGACTTATCTGCACATTTAAACCCCAATTGTACATTTTCACAAATATCTCATGAAGCATGGTTCTCAGGAGGAAGCATCAGCTTCTTCCTGGGGTACCTTGGTGCCCTGGTGTTTTGGCCATCTAGAGTCTTTTACTGAAGTATGTGATAGAATAGAGTGAGTTATCCTCTGGAATTCCTGCCCTCTTCTGGGCTTGAGGTAATGTCCTGTGATCTCTTTGCACAATAAGTGACTAATCTGTTTTAGTTCAGGGTCCCTCCTACAGGTGGACAAGATGAGGAATGACTAGTACACCATGTGGCAATCCTGCCAGCTAGTGGCCAAATGAAGTAGGTACCTAAATTATTCAAGAGGGGCTTCTGCTCTGCTTCATTTGGGTTGGCTTTCAAAAATAGCTTATGGTTGTGAGTCTAGCCTTTTAATGGCTGAACCATCTCTCCAGCTGGCAAATGGATGAAACAAGAAAAGATCATACTGAGTGAGGTAACCTAGACCCAGAAAGACAAACATGGTTTGTACTCACTCATAAGTGAATATTAGCCCTAAAGTAAAGGAGAATCATGCTAAAACCCACAGACCCAGAGATGCTAAGTAACAAGGAGAGCTCAAGGGGAGAAGGATGTATAAATTTCACTGTGAAGGGAAAATAGAATGGACATTGTCAGCGGATGGGGGTGGGGCCTGGAAGGTGGAATGGGGATGGGAACAGGAGGTATCAGGTGGGGGAGGAGAGTCCTGGAAGAGACAATTGAAATCTGGGGACATTTCTTAGATGAGCTAGAAACCTAGAGCAATGGAAACTCCCAGGAATCTATAAGAGTGAACCTAGCTAAGATTCTTAGCAGTAGGGGATATAGAGCCTGAACCAACAATCTCTTGTAACTAGGCAAGACTTCCAGTAGAGAGACTGGAATACCAACCCAGCCACAAACCTTTTGACCTACAATTTGTTTTGCCTATAAGGTGGTGCAGAAATTGTAAGAGTGACTAACATTAATGATTGGCACAGCTGGAGACCCATACCCTGAGAAGCTTCCCACTGAGGGCCAGGACCCAGAGGCAGGATATCCCAGAAACCTAAGATAGAACTAAACACAAATGGAAAAAAAAGTCAATGAAATGATTCCTAATGATATTCTGCTATACTCATAGATTGGTGCCTAGCCCAACTGTCATCAGAAAGGATTCATCTATCAACCAATGGAAACAGATGCAGAGACCCATAGGCAAACATTAGGTGGAACACAGGAAATCTGTGGAAGGGGGGGGCAATGATTGTTGGACCCAGTGGGGTCAGCGGCATCTCAAGAAAACCTACAGAACCAACTTACTTGGACTCAGGGACTCACAGAGACTACACCAACAACCAGGGAGCCTGCATGGGCCTGACCTAGGCACTATGCATATATGTAACAGTTGTGTAACTTGGTCTTTGTGAGAGACTCTTAACAGTGAGAACAGGGGATGTTTCTGATTTTGCTGCCTGCTTTTGGAACCCAGTTTTCCTTCTGGATTGCCTCATCCAGCCTTAAATAGAAAAGGAGGTGCCTAGTCTCATGGCAACTTGATTTACCATGGCTGGCTGATATCCATGGGAGGCCCTCCTGTATATGAAGAGAAACAATGGAGAAGGAGTGGATGGAGTGGGGAGGCTGTAAAGAGGGGGAGGGACAGGGAATTTTGTTTGGGATGTAAAAACAACAAAAAAATTAAATAAAACAAAATAAAAAACAAAGAAAAATTGTGGTGATATATTGTGTATCAAATAAAGCTTGCCTGAGGAACAGAGAACAGAGCCAGCCATTAGATTAAACATAGAGGCCAGGAAGTGGTGGTATACACCTTTAACCCTAGTAGTCAGGAGGCAGAGATCCACCTGGATCTCTGTGAGTTCAAAGCCACCCTGGACTACATGAGATTGATTCAGTCTAGGAGAGAAACAGAGCCAGGCAATAGTGGCACACGCCTTTAATCCCAGTACTTGGGAGTCATACACCTTTAACCCCAGCACTTGAAATCTCATGCCTTTGCTACAAGTATTTGGGAAGCACACATACCATTAATCCCAGCACTAGGAAGGAAATGAAATGGATAGGTAGAGAAAGGCATATAAGGCATGAGGAGGCAGGAACTAGGCCCTTTTTGGCTGAGGACTCAGAGGCTTGCAGTCTGTGGATTCATGGAGATAGGATCTCACCTTCCATTCAGCCTGAGGATTTGGGAGAGGTGAGAAGTTTCTTTAGTGGCTTGTTCCTTTGTCTCTCTGATCTTTCAGCAATTACCCCAATATCTGTCTCTGAGTTTTGTTTATTATAATACCATTTAGAATTTGTGTAACAAAAAATAGATTATGGATGTTACTGGAGAGATGGCTTAGTGGTGAGAGCATTATCATTATTACAGAAGATCTGAATTCAATTCCCAGCACCCACATCAGGCAGCTCACACTCATCTGTAATTCTGGTCACATGGAAGATCTGACAGCTTTGTCCTCTACATCACCCAACCTTGTACATGCACATAACTAAAAATAATGAAAATAAATTTAAAAATGTCATATGGGATGGATCATAAGGGAACACAAACACAATAGGAAAAGGTGGAGTAGATAGTAAGCAAAATTCAGAAGGTATGGAGAAGTTGACTTTTCCTGAAGGCTAGGACCTGGGGATATTCCGTCTGTTAAAGAATAACAAAGATAGAAAAGTTATAAAAGTATGCCTTTATTGACCTCTTTTTCAGTGCTGAGTGTTGAACTAGGGCCTCATATATGATGTCAAGCAAGTGCTCTGCTACTGAGCATTGAAACTATATTCATTGTCCTTTTCATTTACCTTATGAAATTATTAATCTTTCAAAAATTTGTAATTCTCAGTGTACTGATAGAGATTACCAAGGAAATGGATAAATTGGTCAAAGAGAATGTTAAATCTAAAAAACTCCTGACACAAAACAGCAAGGAAATTTGGGACACTATGAAAAGACCAAGGCACATAATAATCAAAAATTAAACATACAGAACAAAGAAAAAATATTAAGAGCACCAAGGAAAAAAAGACCAAGTATAGAATTACACCTGACTTCTCAATGTAGACTCTAAAAGCCAGAAGAGCCTAGACAGATGTGCTACAGATTCTAAGAGACCACAGATGCCAGCCAAGGCTACTATAACCAGCAAAATTTTCAATCACTGCAGATGGAGAAAATAAAACACGCCATGGTAAATATAAATTTAAGCAATATTAATCTATAAATCCAACCCCATAAAAGGTGCTAGAGGAAAAACTCTAACCTAAGAAGCTTAACTACAACCATGAATATACAGGGAATAAATAATCTTAGAGCAGCAAAATAAAAAACGGAAGCACACATACACACAAACACACATATGCATACACACATATACCACCACCACAATCCCCATCATCAACAACAACAAAACTACTACAAAGACCACCAAGACCACCACTACCAACAAAACCACCACAAAGACCATCACATAAACAAAACCACTGACACCAACAGTAAAATAACAGGAATTAATAATCATTGGTCATTGATATTTCTCAATATCAATGATCTCAATTTCCTAGTAAAAAGACACAGACTAATAGAATGGATGTGAAAACAGCTTCTGTTTTTCTGCTGTATCCTTGAAACACACCTCAATATCAAGGATAGGCATTACCTCAGGGTAAAGAGCTAGAAAAAGAAATTCCAAGCAAATGGACCTCAGAAGCAAGCTGGTATAGCCATTTTAAAATCTAACAAAATAAACTTCAAACCCAAACTAATCATAAGAGATAGGGAAGGAATACATACTCAGCAAAGGACAAATCCACCAAAATAACATTTCAATTCTTAACACCTATGCCTAAAGCACAAGGGCACCTAAATTTGTAATGGAAACACTACTACTGTTTAAATCACGTATTGACATCACACACTGATAACAAGAGACTTCAATACTCTACTCTCAATAATAAATAGGAGTGGCAGGGTCCTGTGCTATTGTTCCCTTTGGGGGAGGGGGTGAGTAGGCATAGAGTCAATGACACAGACTCTGGGAGGATGTTGAAACAACAAGCTCAGTTTATTCAGGAAGAGGCAAGCCATATATACCCTCCACCCCACCATGGGGGAAAGTCTTATGAATATGCATCTGCTGGTGTGACATGGCTGCCTCTCATTGGTCCAGGTCATCTCCAGATCATGTCTCAGCTGCTGTTGCTAAGGCTCTTAGGCAGACCCAGGTTGGCTCTCAGAAAGTGTCTTATTACTGGTTTGGGCTAGCTGGCCCTCAAGCCTGTTAGGGAAGAGTCATCCCACAGATAGGCAGTACAGACAAAAAATGAACAGAGAAATACTAGAGCTAACAGATGTTATAAAGCAAATGGACCTAACATGTGTGGTGATATTTTCTTTTGTATTAAAATGTTATATTTTAATAAATAAAGTTGCCTAGGGGTCAGAGCTATTAACAAGCCATAGCCAGAGTCTGGCGAACAAGTAGTGATGCGGCAGTTAGGCAGTTGGGCTTACAACCAATGAGAAGGCAGAACAGAATTCTATAAAAAGACAAACCCCCTTTTGAGCGGAGGAGTCGTTGCTTCAGGGAGTGACTAGCGAACTGAAAGCAGTTAAGGCTCTTAGCTCTGACCTCTTCGGCTTTTCTCTTTACTTGGATAGTGTGTTTCTTTTTTAGCTACTAAGTTGCAACAACAAACATGTCTACAGAGCATTTCACTCAACCACAAAAGAATATACCTTCTTCTCTGAACATTACTGAACTTTCTCCAAAATTGACCACATAGCCAGATACAAACCAAATCTCAACAGATATAATAATATTGAAATAACTCCTTGCATCCTATCAGAGTACCATGGAATAAAGCTGGGTATTAACAACAGAGACAACAGAAACCTTACAAACTCATGGAAACTGAACAACTCTCTACTGAATGAAAAATGGGTCAAGACTGAAATAAAGAAAAAAAGATTTTCTAGATTTGAAAGAAAATGAATACACAACATACTCAAACTTATGGGACACAATGAAAGGAGTTCTAAGAGACAAGTTCATAGCACTAGAGAGCTCTCATGCTAGCATTTAACAGCATACCTGAAAACTCTAGAACAAAAAGAAGAGATCACACCCAAAAGGAGTAAGAAATAATCAAACTCAAGACTGAAATAAATGAAATAGAAACAAGGAGAACAATACAAAGAATCAATGAAAAGAGTAGTTTCTTTGAGAAAATTACTAAGATCTAAAGACCCTTATCCAAATTAACTAAAAGGCAGAGAGGGAATATCCAAGTTAACAAAATAAGAAATTGAAAACGGGAGACATAACAACAGATACTGAGGAAATCCAGAGAACCACAAGGACATATTTAAAAAATCTGTGCTCTGACAAATTGGAAATATAAAAGAAATGTATACTTTTCTGAATATATACCACTTATAAAACTTAAATCAAGATCAGGTAAACAATTTAAACAGATACATATCCTCTAGTGAAAAAGTAGTCATTTTAAAAAGCCCAGGGCCAGATGGTTTTAGCACAGACTTCTACTTTGAACTCATTGGCATAGGAGAAGCCTTTCTGAACAGAACACCATTAGCACAGGCATTAAGACCATGAATTAATAAATGCGACCTCATGAAACTGAAAAGCATCTGTAAGGCAGAGGACACTCTTGTTCAGATGAAGCAGTAGCCTACAGAATGAGAACTTGTTCTTTCCAACTTTATATCTGATAGAGGCCTAAAACCTAAAATATAAAGAATTAAACAGTTTGGGGATGTATTTAAAAAGGAAAATAGGAAATTGAAATCAATACAGTTTTTAAAAATATTTCTTTGGGATAATATGATGGCCAAAAATGCAAACATAATTGTTTCTTAAATCCTCTTGGAGGCTGAAAAGAGTTGAATCAAAAAAGGAAATTATCAAGAATTAGACTATTTTGAAGTTTTTACATAAAATTATTTTGGGTCCAGCACCCAACTGGACTAAGAGGTGAGTCTTTATCCTCATACCCAAACACCTCAGCCCCTAGGTTTTGAACCCAGGGGCACAACCCTGCGCCCCTACACCACCACCCATTGCAGTCCCAGTTTCAGGCTAGTTGGCAGGCAGACCTCCTGCACACAGGTCAGATTACCACATCCTCCATCAGACCCTGTAACCCAAGCCCCACCTCCCCAAATCCCACCTACCCTCAGAGACTGCAACTGTCCCCTGAGACAGAGCCTGCCAGCACCCGATTGGACTAAGAGTTCCAGTTTCAGGCCAGTTGGCAGGCAGACCTCCTGCAGACAGGTCAGACTACCACCTTCTACCATGCACTAAGACTGCTGCTACTCCCTGAGACAGAGCCCACCAGTGCCAATTGGACTAAGAACTGCTCCCTGAGACAAACTGTCCATTAGCATCAACTAGACCAAGAGTTCCCACTGGATCAAGACTATCAATCAGACCAAGAGAGGTTTATGGTGATATTTTAATTGTACTGAAATGTGATTTTATTTGTATGTTAATAAATAAAGTTGCCTGGGTGTCAGAGAAACTGGGTGGTGGTGGTGCATGCCTTTAATCCCAGCTCTTGGGAGGCAGAGCTAGGTGGATCTCTGTGTGTTCAAGGATACAGCCAGCATGGAGACACACGCCTTTAATCTCAATACTAACCATAGAAGACCTGGAGGTCTGTATAGACAGGCAGTGACAAGGAGGTCATGTGGTTGGGTTTACAACCAATGAGAAGGCAGAATAGAAAGTCTATAAAAAAAGACAAACAGACAGAAAGTAGGTCTCTTGCTGAAGAGGACAACAGCAGCGGTGAAGGGTAAGGTTTTTAGCTCTGACCTCTTGGGCTTTCATCTCGTCATTGGCACTGTGTTTCTTATTTAACAAGACCATTCATCTACATTTGGAGCCCAACGTAGCCAGAATTCATTAAAAACCGCTTGGCTTGGCTTGGCAGCAGGTCTGGTTTCCTGCTTAGGTGGCCCAGCTCCCTAGCTCAGGCCCAGCTCAGTTTAGGTCTCAGGCCTGACTGACTGTAGCTACAAGCCATTACCACAGCTGGAGCTACTTGCTTAAAGCCAGTGCTACAAACAACTCAGGCCTGCCCTGCCCCAGCTACCGCTAATTGCAGTGGTCGGAGCTTAAGAAAGTTGGAGCCCAGGCTCAACTCGACTCAAGTGGGAACATGTGGCTGGATTTAAGCTTTTAGCCAGAACTTGTGGCTATGCTTTCTTTCTCCTCTCTCTCTCTCTCTCTCTCTCTCTCTCTCTCTCTCTCTCTCTCTCTCTGAATTCACACCTCAGACACTAGGTAGCTGTTTTGAAATTCCTTCAGATTTCTACTGTTCTACGCAGACTTGGTAAGTCAATTAAGATGTCAGATATTTTAAAGGAAACTATTTAAAAGAGATTTTTTTCCATTAAAATAAAAATGGGTTTTATGTGTACATTGGAACAAAATTGGGCTTTGTTTGAAATTTTAGGCAGTCTGACAATGGAACAACTATATGAGAAGATTAATGTTGATTGAATTATGCACTTTATTACTTTTCTTATCCTTATATTACTATTTAAAAAGATAGTCAATTTAAGTGCCAGGATAAAAGTTTTAGAAAAATCTATTAAACCTGTTAAAATGAATTATAGAGAAATTAAAATTCAGACAGAAGAAATTAACAGTGAAGTTGTTTCAAGATTGGATCATAAGGTTACAGAAAGAAAGCCTGTTTTCACACAATCACCCTTAATTTATCCGGTAACCATACAGCAGTTACCTGATCAAGTGAATACACAAAATATTTGGACTCCAACTGAAATGTTAGATTTATGAAGGTTTAAGGAGGCAATAGTATCTTATGGCATGCATTCCCCATATGTAAAGCAAATGTTAAACACCTGGCCAACTTATAATAGGATTATACCACAGGACTGGTGAGAGCTGGCACATACTGTTCTGGAACACGGACAACAGCTCCAGTGGCAAATGTGGTTCAAAGAGGGGGCTAAAAACATAGAAAATCAATGGAGTAATAAAGGAATACAAGTCTTCCAGGATCAGCTTGTTGGAGAAGGCCAATATGCTGCAGTACAGACACAATGTTTATATGATATCCAAACCTTAATTCTATGTCGAATGGCAGCCTTGAATGCATGGGACAGAGTTGAGGAACGAGGAAAGAAAACTGAGTCATTTACAAAGGTTATACAGGGCCCAAAAGAATCTTTCACAGATTTCTTACAAAGACTGGCTTCAGCAGTAAAGAGAATGGTCCCGAATTCAGAAGCTAGTGAGATAATAATTGAATCTTTGGCTTTTGAGAATGCAAATGCAGCATGCAAGAGAATAATCAGGCCATTAAAGGCAAGATCTGTACCCTTGGAAGATTGGATTAGAGGCATGGTTAATATTGAGGCTCATGACCAAGATGATATGTGGGTAGGAGAAGCAATTTCAAAAGGTTTGAGGAATGTTAGATGTTTTGGATGTGGAAAGCAAGGACATTTGAAAAGGGACTGTAAACATGGCATTCCTAGAAACAATGTTTCTTCAAGGAACAATGGCAACAGAATGCCCCTTCCTTCTGGAGTATGCAGAAGGTGTGGTAAGGGAAAACACTGGACCAACGAATGTAGATCAACAAGAGACAGACAAGGTAATACTTTTCCTCAGTCTTTGGGAAAATCCCAGAGGGGCCTCAGGCAGGACCCCACAGTGAATCCAGTTCAGACCTTTCCTGCAGTCGTAGAGGAAATCCCTGCTCAGAGCAATTAAATAACCAAATGCCTATTGGAATAAATCATGCTGCTTGGGATGATGAAACAGAGAGAATAGAAAATTCAGGAGAAAACATAAAGACAATTTTTGGGCAAACTTCTATGAATGAACAAAGACCAAAATTAACAATAAAAATGAATGGTGTTTTGTTATCTGGTTTGGTAGACACAGGTGCTGACCTTACCATAATTGCAGCAGAATTTTGGCATCCAACTTGGCCTCTTCAGGAGGTAAACATTCAACTGTTAGGAATTGGGACATTATCTCAAGTGAAACAGAGTGCAAGATGGCTCGAATGTACAGGTCCAGAAGGACAGAGAGGAAAATGAAGACCATATGTGGCTAACATAGCTATGAACCTGTGGGATCGCGACATGTTGCAACAATGGAATACTCAGATTAACATCCCTCCAATCTCAGAAACAAATCATAAACTAGCACATGTTTCTGAGATAAATATTAGAAGGCATTATTCTGAGTGGTCACCAGCCATCCATATTATACAAGAACAGGGCACAACAACTGATGATCTCACAAAGACACCAACAGCTCTACCTTTAAAATGGTTAACAGACAAGCCTGTATGGGTTCAGCAATGGCATTTAACAACAGAGAAACTCTAGGCTTTAGAAGAGCTGGTAGAAGAACAGTTAAATGCTCAGCATATTGAAGAATCAACCAGCCCTTGGAATTCTCCTGTATTTGTTATTAAAAAGAAATCTGGTAAATGGAGAATGGTAACAGACCTTAGAGCAATTAACAAAGTAATTCAGCCAATGGGCTCTCTACAATCTGGAATTCCTTTGCCTACTCTGTTACCAAAAGGATGGCCTCTCATAGTTATTGATTTAAAAGACTGTTTCTTTTCAATACCCTTACAAGAAAAAGACAGAGAAAGATTTGCCTTCACCGTGCCTACTTATAATAATTCTCAACCAGTTAAAAGATTTCAATGGAGGGTCCTACCACAGGGAATGTTGAATAGCCCAACTTTGTGCCAATATTTTGTACAACAGCCATTGGAAGTGATATGTAAAAAATTTCCTAGATCTATAATTTATCATTATATGGATGATATTTTACTAGCTGACTCAAATGCAGATACTTTAGAAAGAATGTTTGAAGAAGTAATTTTGCCTTGCTGGGGATTACAAATTGCTCCTGAAAAGATACAAAGAGGAGATTCTATTAATTATTTAGGATATAAAGTAGAACTACAAAAAATTAGACTCCCAAAGGTGCAAATTAGGATAGATCGACTACAGACTCTTAATGACTTTCAAAGATTATTTGGAGACATTTCTCATCTATGAACTATTGTTGGGGTAAAAAATGATGAACTGAATAATTTGTTCAAAACCTTAGAAGGTGACAAGGACTTAAATAGTCCAAGAGAATTATTACCTGAAGCTGAGAAAGAATTGGCCTTGGTAGAAAAGAAAGTACATGAAGGGCACGGGGATCCTATTGATCCAAAGCTGGGTTGCATTTTCGTTATTTTACCTTCTAGGCATTCTCCTACAGGAATATTAATGCAGAAGGAAGATATTATATTGGAATGGATATTTTTACCAAATAAACCAAATAAAAATTAAAAACTCATGTGAAATAAATCTCTGACTTGATTTGGAAAGGAAAATTTAGACTTTGTCAATTAGCAGGAATAGACCCAGCAGAAATTGTCGTACCTTTAACTAAGGAGGACATTGAAAAATTATGCACTGAAAGTGAACCTTGGCAAAGAGCTTGCAGTGATTTTTTGGGAGAAATTAACAGCAAATATCCTAAAGGCAATAGAATTGATCTTATAAAGAGAGCTGATTGGATCTTGCCTCAAATTGTACTGGAAAAACCCACATCTGGAGTTTGTACATTTTATACAGATGTCAACAAACAAGGAAAGGCAGGTTACAAATCAGAAAATTTAAGTAAAGTGGTTCAAAGTCCTTATAATTCAGTTCAAAAATTGGAATTGTATGCTATTCTGTTGGTATTAATGGATTTTTCAGAACCTCTCAGCATAGTAACTGACTCTCAGTATGCTGAAAGAGTGGTATTGCATATTGAGACTGCAGAATTTATCCAGGATGCTTCAGAATTAACTTCACTATTTATTCAATTACAAGATACAATCATGAAAAGGAGTCATCCTTTATATATAACTCACATCCGGTCCCATACTGGTCTGCCAGGCCTTCTAGCACAAGGCAGTGATGATATTGATAAATTATTGATAGAAAATGTGCTGAAGGCCTCAGAATTTCATAAAAAACATCTTGTCACCAGTAAAGGTTTAAAAAAGTATTTTTCCATAACCTGGCAACAAGCCAAAGAAATAGTAAAGAAATGTCCTACTTGTTCCTTCTACAGTCAGATGCCATTACCAGCAGGATGTAACCCAAAGGGTACTCAGAGGAATGAAATCTGGCATATGGATTTGTTTCACTTTGAAGAATTTGGAAAGTTGATATATGTACACCATACCATCGATACTTATTCAGGATTTCAATGGGCAACTGCTTTGAGTTCTGAAAAAGCTGATTCAGTAATCACTCATTTGTTAGAAGTTATGGCCATCATAGGTATACCTGCACAAATTAAAACTGACAATGCTCCAGCATATGTCTCTGTAAAAATGAAACAGTTTTTTGCTTATTACAATATTGTGGTGATATTGTGTTCCCCAAAATATTGTGTATGCTAATAAACTTATCTGGGGTCAGAGAACAGGACAGCCACAATATTAAACATAGAGGTTAGGCAGTGGTAGCATACGCCTTTAATCCTAGCATTCCAGAGACTGAAATCCCTCTGGATCTCTGTGAGTTCAAGGCCACATTGGAAACGGCCAGGCACGGTGATACACACCTTTAATCCCAGAAAGCCACACCTTTAATCCCAGGGAGTGGTGGTAGAAAGCAGAAAGGTATATAAAGCGTGAGGACCAGAAACTAGAGGCATTTGCCCTGGAGAGGCCATTGGCCTGGAGAAGCCTTTGGCCTGGAGAAGCATGTGGCTGGTTAAGCATTCAGGCTTCTAGCAGCAGTTCAGCTGAGACCCATTCTGGATGAGGGCTCGGGGCATCCAGTCTGAGGAAACAAGACCAGCTGAGGATTCAGCGAGGTGAGATAGCTGTGGCTTATTCTGTCTCTCTAACCTTCCAGTGTTCACCCCAATACCTGGCTGAGGTTTGATTTTATTAATAAGAACTTTTAAGATTCCTGCTACACAATATAAAGCTTATTACAGTTATACCACATAATCCTACAGGTCAAGCAGTTATAGAAAGATCAAACAGAACTCTAAAGGATATCCTAAATAAACAGAAAGGGGTAATAAAACCCCCCAGAAATAGACTGCATAATGCCCTATTAACTTTGAATTTTCTCAATGCCAATGAGAAAGGAACAACAGCTGCAGAGAGACACTGGATAATAGAAAAAACTACAGAATTAAATCAGCCTATATACTTCAAGGATGTGCTGACCTCAGAATGGAAACTAGGATATGTGTTACACTGGGGATGAGGTTTTGCTTTTGTTTCTACAGGAGAAGATAAGCTGTGGATACCATAAAAATTGGTAAAGGTTTGATTTGAACAAGAGAGACCTCTTAATTAGAGGAGGTGATAGTTCATCAACCAGCATGAACATCCAATTTAAACTAACTTATACTAGTAACACATGCCTCTTTATTTAATCAGATAATAACTTGCCAAAAAGGAACCTCCCCAAAATTAGTCTTGGGGAAAGGTTTTTGTTTTTGTCTTTTAGGAGAATGAAGGCTAAGGAATCTGAAGAACACTAGACAAATGAAAAATAAAGGGACAAATCATCTATCCCAGGAAACAGAGTAAAATGGCCTATTGGTATATCATCTAAAAAATTTTATAAGTCTTCCTAAATGTTTGTTTCTGCTCTTCTCTAATGAAATTTAACACTATTGATCTTCTAATAGTCCCAGTTCAATTAAAATTTAAGGCTGACTTTGGAGTTGGAGAATGGTTTTCTCCTTCTTTAAACTCAAACATGTTGTTAAAAGGAAAATGCAAACTCCCTGTATCATGCCAGAAGAAGAGCCATCTTCTGCTATGGGACAGGAGAAAAACCAAATTAATTAAGGGACTATTCTATTACTAATCTCAACTCTTTGATTCTATACTGATTCTTTAAGCTTTTCTTAAAGTATGAATTTTATATCAAAATTTACAAGATTAATATATATACATATACATATATATATATATACATTTTAAACTTTGTTAAGATATGAATGGTCATATAGAGTGCTAACTAATTCTAGAAAAAAGGTTTCAATTAGCTGCATATTTATGTCTTTGTGTTCGAGTCTCTTATTAATTTTTTGCAGGAAATCACAGCCAGGCCTAACATCAACTGAAGTCTCCAGGAAGAAGATGGAGCCCCACAACAACAACAATTCCACGTGGACAATAATAATATCACTAAGCTGACAAACATCATCTACAGATCAGCTTTGAACTACAAAGTGCTCAGAGCAATTTTGAGAGGGCTAGCTGAGATGATCCAGTCTCAAAGACTACTTGAATAAGGATTTGAGATAAACCCTGAACTTTGGCATTATACACAGACTGGATAACGAAGGATATAGTTACCTTTCCTAGAATTTGACAATTAACTTAAAATTTTTCTTTTCAGGATAAAGATACCTTTGTCCATACCCAGCAGGAAGCAATTTTAAGAATACGATGCCCACATTCCCAAAGAGATGGCGTGGGGTGGGTGGTTTTTTTGGTCTTTTAATGGGTTTTGGGTCTGGGACAATTTTCATTGTTTAGGGGGGTTGGTTACAAGTTGTTGTCAAGGGTTAGGAAAAGGGCTAATCAAAGGAGATTAGATTTAATGTTCTTGTTTAAAAAAGGAAAAGAAAAAGAAAAAGACAATTACTAGTTTTAAATACTTTACATTGGATTGGATTGTTTTATATTATATACAAATTATATATATTGAAATTGATTGTAAGAAAATGCTATATGTATATTTCTAATCTTGTTCAAGATATTGTACTTATACCGTTCATTTAACAATGTAATGCAATTTGCTGATTCTACCAACTATTAGGATATAAATAAATGAAAGTTAGTAGTTAGACATTACAATAGAACTTGTGGTCATATTAGGTATGTTTTCAACATTGAGCAGATATATTTTAGATAGACAGGTCATCTTCAAACCCTTCAGAGATCTACAGAGTATGGCATTTAAAATGTTTTAATAACTTAGATAATTTTTCTTTTTGTTATGACTATGAGACATGTCAGCTCCTGGCAGTACCAATCTACTTCAGAGAAAATATGGGTAGTGAAGAAACTGCATATGGAGTTAACTTTCATTGTGGCAAAAGTTAGCCACTGGACAACAAAGTATCCTCCAGTCAACTGCTGACAACAGGACAAAATGGACAGACAGGACACGAAACAAAGGACTACTGATTCTTGCCAAAACAAGTGTGGTTATGGCTTTAACAAAAGGCATCTTCTGAAGCCAGGACAATATGGCACCATCCCTGAAGTGGCCTTCACAATCCGGAAAAGGTACAGTGCTCTTTTCTTCGAAGGCAGCTGAACAGGCAGTGGGCCGTGATGGCTTCTGATGTGCAGTGGAACGGCAGCTGAAACAGTTATTCTTGAAGAGTAACTAAACTCACACCTTTCAATAGTAGACTGGCATTTAATAGAAGGATATGGAGAAGAACGGGATGCTGAGCTGAAGCCACACACACACACACACACACACACATAGCCAAGAAGAATGGACAGCTGAATTCAAAAAACATCAACAATTTTCAGAATTTAAAATCCTGAATCATGACATGACACTAGTGGAATTCAGGTGTTTCTGGTACATGGACTGCTCTCACCCAATGTGAGGTCGAACTGTTGATCTTGTGTACATCCTACTTCACAAATGAGTTTGTCAGATATGCTAAGCCTATAGGCTGAAGATGATGCCCCAACACTGCGGAGAAACCTCAGGTGACTGTCCAGGCAGCTGACTGTTTCTGTCAACTCACATTTTTTTGGAAGCTGCTTGCATGCACTTCCTGTTTTTATTTTTTTATTAGGTAATATTAATTCCTTCTTGGGTCTCTGAGGGAGTTGAAGATTAGTTAGTTATAGTTGAAGATTAGTTAGTTATAGTTGAAGATTAGTTAGGATAGAAAGTGAATTAGGTACATTTTGGACTTACCAAAATAGGACAGATAATGGAATTATTTTCTCTGAATTTGTCAAATACAAATGGACTAGACATTGTTTAGGTATTTATTACTTGTATATATGATATATAATTATTGTACTTTTGTATATAGTTTTTCTTATGTTAGTTATAACCTTTTTTCCTTTTTTCTTTTTATTAAAATAGAAAAGGGGAAATATGGTGATATTTTAATTGTACTGAAATGTGATTTTATTTGTATGTTAATAAATAAAGTTGCCTGGGTGTTAGAGATAATAGCAAGCCATAGCAGAAACTGGGTGGTGGTGGTGCATGCCTTCAATCCCAGCTCCTGGGAGGCAGAGCTAGGTGGATCTCTGTGTGTTCAAGGATACAGCCAGCATGGAGACACACGCCTTTAATCTCAATACCAACCATAGGAGACCTGGAGGTCTGTACAGACAGGCAGTGATGAGGAGGTCATGTGGTTGGGTTTACAACCAATGGGAAGGCAGACTAGAAAGTCTATAAAAAAAGACAAACAGACAGGAAGTAGGTCTCTTGCTGAGGAAGATAGCAGTGTCAGTGAAGGGTAAGGTTTTTAGCTCTGACCTCTTGGGCTTTCATCTTTACATTGGCTCTGTGTTTCTTATTTAAGAAGACAGTTACTTCTACACTTAACTACTGAGCCACCTTTCCAGTCCCAAGAGTTCTATTTTAAAAAGTATTACTTATCAGGTTTGGAGTATGGCCTAAACATCCACAGTTCTTTAAAAGTTTTCACAAAAATTGAGAACTATTGGCATAAACAGAAGACAAGAGAAGAATGTTAATAAACTTAGAAAGCACTCACATCTAGGAATTGAAAGAAATAATTCTAGACAGTGAGGTGGGTAACGCATAAGAAGAATCCTCCACCCAAAAAACCAGAATTATAAAGCTGAAGTGTTAGTTAACAATGCATAATACCAAGAGTAAGACAGAAATACCTGAAGAAAATCACTTGTCAAAAGAGATTAAAGGTCAAAAGACTTGATTTTTATTAGTAAAGTACTGTTTCATAGAGTACTTATTGATTCTTTGTGATAGTGACATTCAGCATAAAAGTAGTTCCTTGGTTAGATATGCTAATAAAAGTATTCATGAAATTAGTGTGCATTATTTGGCATCCCTGAACTTTTAGTATGTTGATATTCATTTCTCTATGGAATAAAAAATAGCTGCCAAGTTTTTGTAGTGTTCTATATAACAAATTTTGGGTGACTTACTAGATATTTGACTTTACTTTGGTTTTATATTTTGTGATTGAGAGCTGAATATGATTAAAGATTTAGTGAGAGTGAGAGATAGATATAGATAGGTAGATAGACAATAGATAGATGATAGATATAGATGGATGATAGATAGATAGAGAGCTCAGTGGTTAAGAATACTGGCTGCTCTTTTAGAGGACACAGGACTGATTCTCAGCAGCTATATGGTGGCTCATCACTCTAGTTGCAGGAGATCTGATGTACTTTTCTGGCTACCACTGCTGGGGGATAACTTTCTGTACACTGTGAACATATGTTGTTCCCATTGGTTAATAAATAAACTGATTTGGCCTATGGCAAGGCAGCTTAGAGGCAGGTGGGAAATCCAAGAGAGACAGGAAAGAGAAAGAGAGAGGCTGAGAGAGGCTGAGAGCCACCGTCAGGAAAAGCAAGATGTAAAAGTACTGGTAAGCCATGAAGCCATGTAGCAATGCATAGATTAATAGAAATGGGCTACTTTAAGATATAAGAGCTAGCTAGCAAGAATCCTTATCCATAGATCATACAGTTTGTAAATAATATAAGCCTTTGTGTGTTTACTTGGGATCAAGTGGCTGCAGGATATGGGAGGGAGAGATTTGTCTTGACCACAAGGCTGGGCAGGACTGGAGAAACCTTCCAGCTACATTTGGCTACCCAATGTGTTGGTTCAAGTTTCCACCTAAAACCTGAGAAAACTTTATAAGAGATTCTAAAACGGAGCCAAAACCAGCTTCCTACTTCATATCTCACACAGGCCATTAGATACTGCAGCGTATGGGCTTGAGCTACAGTATGGTAGGTTCACAGTGGGCTTCATCTACAGCATAGTGTATTCCCGCCACCAGTACACAGGGGTATCTCCAAGCTGTGCACCACACTGCATGTTGAATTTAGCCTTTACTCATACAGACAAGAAGGGTTTATGGGCCAGCTGCATGTTACCTGATGGCAGCATGGACCCAGAGTTGGCAGGGTAAGCGTGACTCTCCTGGGTACATTTGCCATGTTGAAATGTTGAAGTGGGCAGAGTCAGCAGCTAAGGCTGCTGCTTCTATTCTAACCACACAGTTTAGCAGTTTGAAATCTCTCCTGGTCAGAGAAGGACAATAGATTCACAAAAAGACAGATTCAGATGGCATAAACTCTAAACTGTTTACAATGTGTGTAAAAATGTACTGAGGCTTGGAAGGGAGAGGAAAAGGAGGAGACAGTAATGCCATGGAATAATGCTTTTGTACACTGGTTTAATAAAATGATGATTGGCCAGTAGCCAGGCAGGAAGTATAGGCAGGATAAGCAGACAAGGATAATTCTGGGAAGAGAAAGGCTGAGTCAGGAGATGCCAGCCCACCGTCCAGGGGGCAGCATGTAATGGCACACAGGTAAAACCATGGAACATGTGGAAACATATAGATTAACAGAAATGGGCTGATTTTAAGTGCAAGAGCTAGTCAGTTATAGCTGAAGTTTTCCTGGTCCTGCCCAGGTCGGGGCTGCTCAGACCTGAATAAACACACAGAGGCTTATATTAATTAAAACTGCTTGGCCTTTAGCTCAGGCTTCCTATTGATTAGCTCTTACACTGAAACTCAGCCCATTTCTGTTAAGCTATATGTCACCACATGTTCTGTGGTTTTACCTGTGTGCCATTATATGCTGCTTCCTGGACGGCATCTCCTGACTCAGCCTTCCTCTTCCCAGAATTCTCCTTGTCTGCTTATCCCGTCTATACTTCCTACCTGGCTACTGGCCAATCAGCATTTTATTTATCAACCAATCAGAGCAACACACATTCACAGCATACAGAACATCCCACACCAGTCAGTAGTAAGCCTGAGCTAATGGCCAAGCAGTTTTAATTAATATAAGCCTCTGTGTGTTTACTTGGGTCTGAGCAGCTGTAGACCAGGTGGGACACAGGAAAACTCCAGCTACACAGTAAAAGTAACATAAAAAGTAAGCCACATAAAGATGGAAATTACACAGAGAGTTTGGATTATACTGTTTTTGGAAAGATTATACTGCGGAAAGACATTTGATTATAAAGGCTGCTGAGTTAAACCAATATGTATATTTTAAAGGTATCTTGACTTCAAATTTTGTGTCTAAGGATATGTTGCTTTGGAAAAGAGGTTCTGCTTTTGTTTCCACAGAAGATGAGAACCTATGGATTGCTTCTAGGCTAATATGGTTTGATCACTCAAGACCTTCTGAGAGGTCTCCAGATGATCCAACATCCAGAACAGCTTCAAGGCAACTGGATCAGAGAATACAGCATCATAGTAGACTACTCCAGTCAGGACTTGACCATAATTCTTAATTTTATCAGGATCCCCATAAGATTGCAGTGCCCCCAAGTTGTAGGAAGTAATATGAGAAGGTAGGCCCAAATTGCCAAAATATTGTTTATGAATGTTTGTTTTTATTTAAAGCAGGTTGATTCTTTAGAAATGCAATCTCTTTCTAAAGAAAAAAAGGGATGATATTATAGATATGATAGTATGAAAGGGTAGATTATTGAATCTGCTTTTAAAGAGAAACAACTTGTTTGAAATGTTTTACATTGCTATGGATTCTAGTTTATTGATACAAATTTCAAGTTAATTTTGTTATACTGTATATATATTTCTATTCTTGTTTAAGGTATGTTTCTGCAGCTCATTTGAAATTGTAATGTATAATTAAGAAATATAGATTAACAATTAGTTATCTATTATAATTACACTTATAGTCATATTAGTTAAGTTTTCTTGGTATACATAGGTATATTTCAATTAGGCAGGTAGTTTTCAAACACTTCAAAGACCTACACAATATGGCATTTAAAACATTTTAAAAACTTTGACTTTCTGGACAGTGAGATACATCTGTTCTTGGCAGTACTGATTTACTTCAAAGGAGGATGATGGGCATTGAAGAAACTCATTATGGAGCTTGCTTTCTTTGTAGCAAAAGTTAGCCACTGGGCAAAAAAGGGCCCTTGCATCAACTGCTTGACAGTATGTTGTATAAACTGGACATACAGGACCCATAGGACCATACAATTTGTAAATAATATAAACCTCTGTGTGTTTACTTGGGATCAAGCAGCTGCAGGATGTGGGAAGGAGAGATTTGTCCTGACTGCAGGGCCAGGCAGTACCGGAGAAACCTTCAGGCTACACACCACAGCACTAGGCATGCATGTGGTACACAGGCATATATGCAGGCAAAACACCCATCCATACTATATAAAATTCTTAAAATCTTTAAAAAAGAAGGGAACATGAAGACTCAGAGTTTAAAAGGCAGTATTGTAATTTTTATAAAGAATTAAAATAAAACTGAAAAAATTCTTTTTGAAAAATAGACTAGTGTATGAATCTCCTTTTAAATAGGATTTTAGGAAATATTATAAAATAAATGAGAATATGATTAACAAGAATTTCACAAAACCTATATGCTACTTTTCACACAAAACAGAAGGAAAAATAAAATATGTGCATGCCTTATTTGCAAAGAAATCAGGGTGGACAAGACACAAAACAATGAAGTTTGTTACCCATAAGTGGTTATGAAGGTCTAGGAAGTGAAGCTAAATGAAATAAAGAAGAAATAGGGGTAAAGGGCTCCTGTATTTCTCTTTCTATTTTGTTGTGTGTGTCATGTCCATTTTAAAATTAAAGTATTATTATTACTATTTTATTACTATTATTTGTGTGTGTGTGTGTGTGTGTGTGTGTGTGTGTGTATGCGTGTAAACGCACATGTGGAGATTGAAGAGCAATCTTGTGGAGTAGGTTTTCTCCTTCCAACTTTACGTGGGTTCCAGGGATCAAACTCTAGTCATTAGGCTTAGCTTCCAAGGCTTTTACTCATTGAGTCAACTCAGAGAGTACCATTTGTATGGGGTTGTTGCAATTGTTGTTTTTATGAGACTGGGTCTCTTTGTGTACTCCTGGCTAGTGGCAATACTCCTTCCTTTGCCTCTTGAGCTGGGATTTACAGGCATATGCTACCATGCCTTGCTTCAGCTTGGCTTTGCTCCCCCTCCCCTCCTTTCCTTTCCTTCTCTTTCTCTTCCTTCTTCCTCTCCTTTTTATGCTAGGGAGTGCACACATGGCCTGTAAATTACACATTCTCTCTTGGAGGGAGGAGAGAAGTTCAAGAAATGTAAGATTCACAAGTGCTTTCCACAAGATTATAAAAGCAGCAAACCATTAATTGTTAGGGAGAGGAGACTGATCCATCAGCTCCTAAGATCCCTGCAAGTCCAGGTTTCCTGAGCTGTCATCCATGCTGAGGTGGACTTTTCAGTAATACACTACCTTTGAGTTAGATCCCATACTTGCTCCTGAAGTAAGCCCAGTAACCACATTGGTTCATCAAGCTTGACTAGGATAGAATTATGTCTTTGATCTATCATTGATACACTATCTGGTGTAGCTATAAGTTCACACCTACCCAACAACAGTCACACAACACATGGCCTTACACATGTAAAACATACTACTTTACCAATGAGCTACTCTCTCAGCCCCAGTTTTTACTTTTGAAAGCAATTTATTGTACAAATTTAATACTCTTTTTTTGTTTGCTTGTTTGTTCTGTTTTGTTTTTTGAGACAGGGTTTCTCTGTGTAGCCGTGGCTATCCTGGAACTCGCCCTGTAGACCAGGCTGGACTCAAACTCACAGACATCTACTGCTTCTGCCTCCAAAGTGCTGGGATCAAAGGTGTGCACCACCACTGCCCAGTCAAATTTGATAATCTTAAAAAATACTAGGGAACAAACTAAGCCTGGAAGCAAAAGGAAACAATGTTTCCAAATGTATTTTAAATATCATATTCTTGCCCAAAGATATAAGAGAGGAAAATAAGGAGGGGAAGAAGGAAAAGAAGAAATAAAAAACCAAGTTAATTTGCTAACAATCTTTGAATTAACTTTGTTGTAGGTTAGTGACATATGTGCAAATGTGAGTGTTAAGGTAATGAAGTTGAGATGGTGGTAATGAGAGCTGGAAATAGATTCTGAACTCTCTTTAGGTTTTCTACAGTGCTCTTGGCAAAACAATTCTCAAAGTAGTTTAGAAATATTGTAAGAATGAGAAAATGGGTCAATACGGTTTGCTAGAATTGTCTAAGACACTATGAGATATGGAAAAGGAAGTTGGACCAGATGGCTTATAGTCCCAGCTACCAGGAGGAATTATGGGTCCAATTTCAGCGTTGGATACAGAGAAGATGTAACTTGGGAAGTATAAGCTGAAATGTGAAGCATCAGTGTGGACACTTCATTTATAAAAAGAAAAAATGCATGTGAATCAGTATCTCTCTATTTTAATTATTTATTAATTATTTGTATTTATATATGAATATACACTTTCATGTATATATGTGCATGATTGTAATGAGAGTACTTATCGCCTGGTTATTGTTATTCAGCACTTTCTACCCTGAAAGAAAATAAGGTGCCTCAGGACAATGGCTGGCTTCAAGACTGGAATGGACAGTTAAAAGATGGGCTAGGTGCATCTTGTTATTCCAGTTTGTGGTGGTATTGTGTTCCCCAAAATATTGTGTACCTTAATAAACTTATCTGGGGTCAGAGATAGAACAGCCACAATATGAAACAGAGGTTAGGCAGTGGTAGCACACACTTTTAATCCTAGCATTCCAGAGACTGAAATCCCTCTGGATCTCTGTGAGTTCAAGGCCACATTGGAAACGGCCAGGCATGGTGACCCACACCTTTAATCCCAGGGAGTGGTGGTAGAAAGCAGAAAGGTATATAAAGCGTGAGGACCAGAAACTAGAAGCATTTGGCCTGGAGAAGCATTTGGCCTGGTTAAGCATTCAGGCTTCTAGCAGCAGTTCAGCTGAGAGTCATTCGGATATGAGGACATAGAGGCTTCCAGTCTGAGGAAGCAAGACCAGCTGAGGATCCGGCAAGGTGAGATAGCTGTGGCTTGTTCTATTTCTCTGACCTTCCAGCATTTACCCCAATACCTGGCTCAGGTTTGATTTTATTAATAAGAACTTTTAAGATTCATGCTACACCAGTTAGTAAGGAAATGCTGAAAAACACAGGATTAGCTTTGTGGGTCTCTAGATGGCCAAGTCTGGGTCAATTTAAGAAACAAAAATTAAGTGCAGCAGTAAATTCTAACTATTGAAATGTTCATTAATTCCTGAGTCCATATTGATGGCAGAGAAATGAGAGAAAAGGAAAGAATCTTGTTTACAACATAATGCCAAGGTCTAACTGAGTTAGAGTGAAAAAATTTAATGTGACCCAATATCATATGGAAGATAAAAATCAGGCAAGCATTGTCAATAGATGATAAATTTAGAGGGAATTTTTGCTTGGGTGTTGCTGGAGAGCTTCTCTCCAGCTCCCAAGTCCCGCCAGTCTCCAGCTTCCAAGTCCCGCCAGTCCCTAGTTCCCTGACTAAACCCATTCATAAAATAAACACACAGACGCTTACATTATTTAAACTGCTTGGCCATTAGCTCAGGTCTATCATTGTCTAACTCTTATTCTTATATTTAGCCCATTTCTATTAATCTCTACTTTGCCACGTGGCTCGTGGCTTACCGGTACTTTACATCTTTTTTCTCTTCTCGGCGGCTCCAGCCAGTCTCCCCTCCACCTTCCTGTTCCCTCAATTCTCCTCTTTGTTAGTCCCACCTATACTTCCTGTCTGGCTACCGGCCAATCAGTGCTTTATTGATACAGAGTGATATCCACAGCACTTCCCCTTTTTTTCTTTTTCAAAAAGGAAGGTTTTAACTTTAACATAGTAAAATTACATATAACAAAAGAATTATCGAGCAAGAATTATAGTTACAATATTAAAGAAGATATCCTATCTATCTTATATTTATGAGTTTAAGGTTTTATATCTAACTTATCTTTTTTTTTTAAAAAAGATTTATTTATTATGTATACAGTGGTCTGTCTGCATGTATCCCTGCAGGTCAGAAGAGGGTGCCAGATCTCATTACAGATGGTTGTGAGCCACCATATGGGTGCTGGGAATTGAACTCAGGACCTCTGGAAGAACAGCCAGTGTTGTTAGCCTCTGAGCCATTTCTCCAGCCCCCTCTAACTTATCTTTTATCATAACTGAGGAAATTACAACTATCTAGTCTTCAACCACATCAAAGACCTCAGAAGGATATAATACTACCTGAGAAATGGAGAAGATGTAAGCAACTTTCAGGAGTCTTGCAGGGTAGACAGAGACAGCTGACAGCCTGGACAGTCATTCAAAGTTCTCTTGTAAAGTTGGGGCATCTGTTTTCAGCTCACAGGCCTAGAGTCTCTCAATCATTTTTTTCTGTGTCCTGTAGAATGTCTGGCAGTTTCCTCTGCAAAGCAGGAACCTGAAGGACCATTTTGTCAAGCAAAGTTCAGAGGTTACCTTTCTATGGGTCCTGCATGTCCAGTCGATCAAGCAGTCCAGGCAAGAACAGTTTCTTGCCCAAATGGCTATTTTTGCCAAGGTGAAGATAAACTCCATATGGAGTGTCTTCAATGTCCATCCTCCTCTGAAGTAAATCCAGTGCTGCCAGGAGCAGACATGTCTCATTGTCCAGAACATCTAAATTTTTAAAACATTTTAAATGCCATATTCTGTAGGTCTTTGAAGTATTTGAAGATTACCTATCTATCTGAAATATATCTATGTATACCTAGAAGACTTAACTAACATGGCTACAAATATGATTATCATAGATGACTAATTATTAATCTATTTCTTAATTATCTATTACAATTTTAAATGAGTTACATAAACATAATACCTCAAACAAAAGTAGAAATATACACACAGTATAACAAAATCAACTTTAAGTTTGTATCAATAAACTGAAATTTATACCAATGTAAAACATTTTAAACATAAACTAAAATCTATACCAATGTAAAACATTTTAAACAAGTTGTTTTTTAAAAGTAGATTCATTAATCTATCCTTTTATCCTATCATCTCTATATCCTATATATATCATATCCCCTTTTCTTTTTTAGAAAGAGATTGCATTTATAATTAACCTGTTTTAAATAAAAATATTGGTTTTTTTCTGTCCCATACCAGAGGGCTCTTCTGATATGGGACAAAAGAATCTTTTAACCTTTTATTTTAGGAATATGTCTGGGTTTAGAGAGGGAGTGAGCCCATTTCATCTCCAAAGCCAGTTTGGCTTATAATTGAATTGGAACCACAACTTTTCTAGATTGATAGAGATATAGACGTCAGACAGTGAGATTTTTACCCTGTGTAGATTGGTACCAATAGATTCTTTCTTTCTGATGTAAACATCTGGATATCCAAGGCCTTATGATTTCTGGAAGATGGGTATTTCCATTATCCTGGAAAGACAAAAACAGAACCCTACCCCAACCTTTGATTATTAAATTTTTCTTACGACTTGTAGAGATGTCACATTGGTGGATGATCTTTTATTTCTCCTCATCAAGGGGCTTCTCCTGTTCAAATCGAATTTTTATTAATTTTGTTGGTATCCATAGCTTTTCTTCTCCTGTAGAAACAAAAGCAAAACCCCTTCCCCAACGTAGAACATATCCAGGTTTCCATTCTGAGGTCAGCACATCCTTGAAATAAACTGGTTGGTTTAGCTCAGGAGTTTTGTCTGTTGTCCAATGTCTCTCCGCAGCTGTTGTTCCTTTCTCATCAGCATTGAGAAAATTCAAGGTTAATAAAGCATTATGCAATCTATTTCTAGGAGTCATTGTTACCTGTTGCTGTTTATTTAAAGTTGCTGGAGAGCTTCTCTCCAGCTCCCAAGTCCCGCCAGTCTCCAGCTTCCAAGTCCCGCCAGTCCCTAGTTCCCTGACTAAACCCATTCATAAAATAAACACACAGACGCTTACATTATTTAAACTGCTTGGCCATTAGCTCAGGTCTATCATTGTCTAACTTTTATTCTTATATTTAGCCCATTTCTATTAATCTCTACTTTGCCACGTGGCTCGTGGCTTACCGGTACTTTACATCTTTCTTCTCTTCTCGGCGGCTCCAGCCAGTCTCCCCTCCACCTTCCTGTTCCCTCAATTCTCCTCTTTGTTAGTCCCGCCTATACTTCCTGTCTGGCTACCGGCCAATCAGTGCTTTATTGATACAGAGTGATATTCACAGCACTTGGGAGCAGTCTTTTTCTGAGTTCTTTCCATATCTCCTCACAGCTTCTTAATTAGCTGCAAATAATAATACATAATAAGTACACAATAGAGAACTGAGATAATCTCTTGACTAGATGATCAAAACTAGGTATCTCCAGTGAGGAATAGACAGAGGACCTGGGGTTCCAAGTGTGATGCTCTGAGGATGTGGCATCAGTGATGGGTTATTCTGGCTAAGAATGACCATGGACACATAGGACACTAATACAGTGAAGAATTCTGGCTTTTTAAAAAGGGAGGTAGGACTATATTTTTAAATCCATAAGAAAGAAAGTCATAAAAGACAAAGAAAGAATGTGGAATTGTGCAGATTAAAGGAGACAAGAGATATGACTTATTAAATGCAGTATTTAACCACAAACTGGAGCCTGCTTACAGAAAAAAAATGCTACAAAGGACAGAACTAGGATAAAGATAGCAGAATGCAAAATTCATTATTCTTTTTTGCTCTGGATATCACTCTATATAAATAAAACACTGATTGGCGAGTGGCCAGGCAGGAAGTATAGGCGGGACAAGGAGAGAGGAGAATGTTGGGAAGTGGAAGGCTGGGTGGGAGAGACCTGCCAGCCAACGCCATGACAAGCAAGATGTAAGGTAAGGCACGAGCCATGTGGCAACTTATAGATTAATAAAAATGGGTTAATTTAAGATAGAAGAAGTAGATAACAAGAAGCCTGCCACAGCCATACAGTTTATAAGTAATATAAGCGTCTGAGTGATTATTTTATATGTGGGTTGTGGGACTGCGGGGCTTGGTGGGACCTGGAGAGAAGCTCTCCAGCTACATTTTTTGGGTTGTTTGTTTGTTTGTTTGTTTGTGACAGCATCTCTTTTCATAGCCCTGGATGTCCTGGAATGCAGTATGTAGACTTGAACTTATACATCCTGCCTCTGCTTTCTGAGTGCTGGAATTAAAAGCAAGTGCCACCAGCACAATTCATTATTCTTAAGATACACAGTCAGCTACTTGGGGATCAAGGGCCTTGTTATAAGCTATAACGTATGTGGTGATATCTTAATAATGGGTCTGGATAAAGACTGTATGTGTGGTGGTTTGAGTAAAAATGGCCTCCATAAGTTCATATATTTGAATGCTTGGAACTTCATTGGTGGAACTATTTTGGAAGGATTATGAAGAGTCACATTGTTGGATAAGGTGTGTCACCGGGCATAGGGTTTTGAGGTTTAAAAAGCCTACACCATTGTCAGTTAATACCTTCACTCTCTGCCTAGTAGTTGTTGTCTCAACATGTAAGGTTTCAACTACTGTTCCAGCACAATGCCCTTCTTGTCTCTTGCCATGCTCCCTATCATGATGGCGGAGTACTAGCCCTTTGAAACTATAAGCCAACCCATAATAAATTCTTCCTTCTATAAGTTGCTTAGGTCATTGTGCTTCTTCACAGCAACAGAAAAGTAATTAAGACAATGTGGGTATTAATTTCACTATTTTTATGAGTTAAAATTATTTTGAAATAAAAGTTAGTGCTAAGATGGCATGTTTTATAAGATTGATAGAAGCAATAGAAGTGTTAAAGCATAGTTGAATTTAACAAATGAGACACATACACGCAAATTGTTTCTGCAGATAGACTAAACCTTTTATGACATTTTTATTTAATTTATTAAATAGACAGAGAAAGGGAAAACAAGCTTGTTGTGAAGCACAAAAGTTGTTTAAAGACATAGCCAACATACATTATCTTGCATCTGTTTCTAATGTCAAAAAGAAAGTTCTAGGTAGCTAGAAATGAATCAAGTTGAAAAACAAAATGTACTCATTTTTAGAAGCAAAGAACATTGCTTATTCAATCAATTATAACAGAATCCATTCAGTAAAGACTGACAGGATATATTGTCAGCTACAAAATCCATAAGAATGTCATAACTATCTTGTTGAATGAAAAGCACTTTTTGTTGTGAGCATTGTCTTTGTATCAGACATCTATTGCTGCTTCTCATCTGTCTCTGAGGTTATTGGCTACTTGTTCCAGCCAGTCTTAGTCAGGGTTTCTATTGTTGTGAAGAGACACTATGTCCATGGCAACTCTTATATAGGAAAAATTGAATTGGGGCTGGCTTACAGTTCAGAGATTTAGTTCATTATCATCAGGTGGGGAAGCATTGCAGCAGGCAGGCAGACATGATGATGGAGAGGTACTCAAGACTTATACATCTGGATTTATAGGCAGCAAGAAGAAAAAAGGACACTGGACCTTGCTTGATATTCTAAAACCTCAAGCCTACCCCTCAAATGACACATTTCCTACAAAAAGGACACACCTATTCCAACAAGGCCCCATATCCTAATAGTGCCACTCTCTATGGGCCTATGGGGCCCATTTTTTATTCAAATCACCACATTCTACTCCCTGGCCCCCACAGGCTTGTAACCACACCATAATACAAAATTCAGTTAGTCCAAAATCAAAATAATCTATCATAGTATTAACACCATTTAAAAGTCCAAAGTGTAAAGTCTCTTCTGAGACTCATGCAATTTCTTATCTGTAATCCCCGGTAAAATCAAAATGAAAAATCAGGTTACATACTTCCAACATATAATGGCACAGAATGTACATTATAATTCCAAAAGGGAGGAAAGGGAGCACAATGAAGGAATACTGGACCCTAAAACCAGCTGGGCAAGCTCCAAACTCTGCATCTCCATGTCTGATGTCAAAGCACTCTTTAGATCTCCAACTCCTTTCAGCTTTGGTGACTGCAACCACATTTCTTTATCTTCGGCTGGTTCCACTCCTTGTCAGAAGCTTTCCTTGGCAGATACTCCACAGCTCTGACATCTACAACATCTTGGGGTTTCCACAGCAATCAATGCTTCATCTTCACACCTTCAAGCAATGGCCTCTCTGGGCTTTCATTCAGGGACACCCCTGACACATTTCTGGCCTTGATGGCTTTCCTTAGTCATGGAGTAAGGAAGGTTCCATAACCCCTTTCTTGTATCCTTGACTCTAAAGCCAGATCATGTGGCCAAAGCTGCCAAGTTCTACTGCTTGCTGAGGCTGGAACATAGGCCCCTCATTCAAATACATTTTCACTAGCTTTCTGTTTTCAGTGGTTTCTTTCACTGTCTAATCTTGCTGGCCTTCAATTCAGAGAACCAATAGTCTCTGCCTCTGAATGCTGGTATTAAAGGGTGTATACCACAATGCCAGTCCCTAAGATTTTCTTTATTCCCTTTTCACTTTTCTTTAATTCCTTTTCACAACTTGGAAGTTTACCTGGATGGAGTTTTGCTCTGAGGTTAACACTTCCTTTATTCCACCTAGCAGACGAATACTTAGGAGAAAAGTAGCACCAGGATTTTCTTTAATCCATTTACACTTCCTGGTGCTACTTTTCTCCTCAAACTGCACAATTTTTTTAGGGACAAGGACAGAACCTCTAGGTAATGGAAAAATACAGACCTTTAGAAGAGCTTAATGGAAAAATACAGACCCCTGATAAGACAGGGAACTAGAACATCTTGCGGTCAGGTTGCCTAGTGACAGGACATTGAGTCAGAACCCTTGGCCTTTTCACCCAGTCAACATCCTGCACAAACATCCTGCAGCTGCATTAGCTTGCTCCACACAGATAACGACTTCCTGATCCCCCCACCCTGCAAGAACTATATAAACCCTCTTGGAGAAAAATAAAGTTGCACCTTGATCAGAATCCTCTCTTGGTGTCTTCCTTTGTGTCTCCTGTCCTTATCATTCTGTCCTTAGGGTGGTTGAGTTCCTGTTGGAGCCCTGCTGGCTGGGGCAACTTTTTATTTTTCCTTGCTCAGCTTGCTCCTTTTCATAATACATCTGCATAAGACTGACTGCTAATAACTACACAACAAAGTCAACACTACACTGTTTTGAAATCTCTTCTTCACATGCAATTTATCAAAAGCTCTTTTAGCCTCAGGCAGACTCTTTGGACAAGGGCAAAAAGCAACCACATTCTTCACCAAAATATCACAAGAACAATGACTAGGCCATACACTAATATTTGTGAAATCTCTGAAACCTCTTGAATAATAATAAAATAAAATCAGATAAAAATAACAAACTGGAGTAGGACAAAACAAACAAGAAAAAGCAAAGGAAAGCACAAGAAACACTTACAGATGCAGAAATATTCACCCCAGGGTTTCATGTTTGCCATTAAGCTTTTCCAGCCAGAAACGGTCTGGCTGATAGACATATTTTTGTTATGTTACCCTATACTGTGACCAAAATACCTAATAGAAACAATTTAAGGGTAGAAAGGTTTAGAGGTGTCAGTCCATCATGAAAAGGAAAGTAGAGTAGTTTCCATCATGGTAGATTAGGAAACAAGAGAACAGACAAGACAGATCCCAGTGACCTAATTCCTCCAACTTAGTCCCCATTTTTACTTTTCACTATCTTTCTAACATGCCATCATATCATGAATTCATCAAGGCATTAATCTGCTGATTAAGTCATAGCCTTCAGGAGCCATGCTTCACATAGGCCCCAAAACTAATAATCAAAACCTTAGTTTCTGTGCCCATGGTGGGGGAAACTTTAAACTTAAGTCACAACAAGGAAATAATAAGTGGTTTTGTCTACTCTAGTTGACAATTTTTCCAAATGCCTAATATCCAAAGAAATCTTTCCCAAAAGATAATATCTGCAACTAACTCAAACCATACCATGAAATATGAATTAGACACAAAGACAAAAATATGACTGCTTTATGAGCCAAAACCAAAATATAGCACATGGATCTTCTAGAGAGTTCTTACAAAAATTAAATGAAACAAAATTGGACACATCTTACACTGCTTTTTCCCTACAAGTCCATGTGTATGGAATCAATGCTTTTGATTAGCACCCACTGTCTAGACTTAGACCAATGGCCAGAGGTGGTTTCAAGAATGCCATCTTATCATGAAGCTTTACTTTTATCAAATATGTACCACATCTAGCCTGTGAAATAACATTTACCTATAAAAGATAGTTATATTTTGTTTTTGCTACCCAATATCCACTTGTCCTCTGGGTGGGAATGGTACCTGACTTGGGGGACTATACAATCCTCCTCACATTCAACAATGAACTTGCTCTGTGAAGAACTTTGGCATTATAGTCCAGTTCACTTATTAGTTACATGTTGTGGAGGTATTCACCAGAAGACTGCTCAAACATGGGCTAAAGCTAATAGAAAGTCTTTATTAGTCAGCCAGCAACTACACTGGGCATTTGGGATCCCAGTGCAGCCCTGAGCCTTTCTAAGGTTGAGCTTTTAAGTACAAATTTCATGTCCTGGTTTGACATACTTCAGTTAACAAGAACAGTTAACCAGAAGCAGAACTAAAGAATCCAAAAAGCAAGTTAGTACATTTAGAGACTTTCCTATAACTATGGACTTTGGTAGATTAGATCTTTGTTTTAGTTTTGGCAGTTGGTGCTGTCTACTCACTGAGTTTTACAGCTTGAACTGTACTTCCACTATAGAGTCATTTGTGTTAAAGTCTCAGGTACTACTGAAGTCTGGGGTCCTGTTACATTACCAAGTGAATAATTTGGGATTGAGTAAATGCCCACACCAAGGCCATGAATGCAAAGGAGATTAATTTTGATTTTTAAATTTAATTTTATTTTTTATCTTTTGGAAAAAGGCTTTACTCTTTTATTGAACTAGTGCTATGATGTTAGCCTGAAGCTGCTGGGAGCTACTATGTGAAATCTGATAATGTAACCAATGTAGAGGAAGTAGAGTTGAGCAGTATACTCTGGAGACCACATCTCACATCTGAAAGAGGACATTTATTGGTTTTATAGTTACATTAACCAGTAAGTTACTTTCTAATTTAAGTTAAATTGAGTGTAGATTTTCAATCACTTTCAATTATAAAAGAGATAAATACCAAACTTTAATTCTAAACTCAGTCTTGATTCCCAATTTGATTCACTGTTGGTATTATTGTGGTAAATGACACCATCATGTATTCAGTTAGCACCAGCTAGCAACTCAGGAGTTATTGCAATTTCTCAAAATTAATTTTTCACAGCCCTTGTTCTAAACTAATAGCAAGCTTTGAATATCTTTTTTTTATTTAAGACAGAGTCTCAGCATGCATCACAGCCCAGAATGGTCTTAAGCTCATGATTCTCTTGCTTCAGTTTCCTAAGTACCAGAATTACAGACCTATGGTACCACACTGGGCTCAAAATATTTATAATTTCATTCTAATATAAAGTTTGAAGTCCTAGACACCATTCAAAAACCAGATTGATCTTGGAGGTTTTATTTTTTATTTATATTTTTTCATACAATATATTTTGATCACATTCTTTCTCCTACCCCAACATTTCCCAGATCCTCTCTACGTGTCTACCCACTGAACTTCACATGCTCTCTCTCTGTCTTAAAACAAACAAACAAAACAAAACAAAAAGAAAAGGTCAAAACAATTAATAATTAAATAAAAAAACACCAAAACTAAATAAGACAAAAAATAACAAAACAAAAGAAAAAATTCACAAAAAAGACCAAAACAAAACATGGAGTCCATTTTGTGTTGGCCAGCTGCTGTAGTCCAACTCTGGATGAGGGCACGATGTGAAGATTGGTGGATGCAAGAGTGATGATGGAGGAATCAGACACAGGATACTTCTTAGTTTCATTTTAGGAGACATAGACAGAGAGGAAGCATACTGGAGTCATCCCTAGTGGGACAGGTCCCAGCAGAGGATGTAAAGAGTCAGAGGGGGAAGGAAGTGAGCCAGGTCATGGTGGTCAGGAGAATCTTGCAGCCTGACTGACTAGTAGCCAGAGTATTTCTTTATTTATAGAGAATTTAGTAACCAGGGATACATTTATGATGTTCCAAAACATAGATCATATCATTTTTGGTTTTGGACGTGTGTTTCACTTTCTTTTGCTCATCTTTTAGTCATCATTAATAAACTATGACAGAACAGAGTTATCATTTCCAATCATTTTCCCTCAAGTTTTGACATCATTAATAAAGAGTTATCATTCTTACTCTTTAACCCCATAATCCAATTTTTGAGAATCTAAAGGCATATGACAGTCTGTTCTCAGGCTCATAGCTTTGGTTGCTTCAAGGACACTAGACCGAAACAAAATCTCCAAGCCACCCTGGGCATTTTGCCATGTCCCAAGCAGTGTATTATTAACTCTTAGTGGTCAGAGTGCCCAGGAAAAACCCTCAGGCCAAAGCTGCTGGAGTTATTATTCAAATTCTGGCATAATACACTCAATGTTCACATTTTTATCTTTATAGAATTTGTCTATACATCTAATTCTGGCATTCTGTTGTTCCTTGGTCATATGACATTATAGTGGTTCTGCATGAGCTACGTTTTCTAAGAGAAGGAGGTCCTGACACCTCATACTTTTATCATCTCTCCACTCCATATTTTGCTCATCAATATGTCTCTATGTAGGGCAGAGTTGTATGCCACATAATTGTCTGAGTGTACAGTGGGAAGAGGCTTGTAAACTGAACTGTGGCCAACTCCTCTAGCCCACTGAATCTTGTTGATCTTTTTGAATATATGTTGTTTTGAATATCTTGTTTCTGTGTAAGTATAGGGACAGATATTTCAAGAACGTTTCATAGCCTCATGAGAAGCCTCTGGCTTCTTTATGTGTCACAACCTCCAAGGCATAAGGAAGACCTTCAAGTAGATAAGGATATCTCCCTAAAAGTGTGTGTGTGTGAGGGGATAGTATAATCAGGACTTTCCTGGGAGAGCTTAGAAGCAATACTCCTGGGAGAAGGCATAAATGATTCATAAGGAATTTTCCATCAATCTAATATCCCCAAAGTGTACAAATATTAAAAGTGCCCCTGATAAGATAAAAAGGGAGATTATGGAATCTACTTTTAAAAAGGAACTACTTGTTTTAAATAGGACAAGTAATGAAAAAAAATTTTTGTCTGAGTTTATCAGATGTTACTGGACTGGACATTGTTAATATATATAATGGAGTTTTTCATCTGAATCTGTCAAATGTTAATGGACTAGACATCATTAATGTAATTCTTGACTGTTTATATTGTATATACTTATTGGATATAATTTTTTCTTGTATTAGTTATAAGCTTTTTTTAATTTTAGACAAAAAGAGAGGAAATGTGGTGGTATTGTGTTCCCCAAAATATTGTGTACCTTAATAAACTTATCTGGGGTCAGAGACGGAACAGCCACAATATTAAACAGAGGTTAGACAGTGGTAGCACACGCCTTTAATCCTAGCATTCCAGAGACAGAAATCCCTCTGGATCTCTGTGAGTTCAAGGCCACATTGTAAATGGCCAGGCATGGTGACACACGCCTTTAATCCCAGAAAGCAAGCCTTTAATCCCAGGGAGTAGTGGTAGAAAGCAAAAAGGTATATAAGGCATTGAGGACCAGAAACTAGAAGCTTTTGGCTGGTTAAGCATTTGGCCTGGGCAAGCATTTGGCCTGGTTAAGCTTTCAGGCTTCTAGCAGCAGTTCAGCTGAGAGCCATTCGGATATGAGGACACAGAGGTCTCCAGTCTGAGGAAACAAGACCAGCTGAGGATCCGGCAAGGTGAGATAGCTGTGGCTTATTCTGTCTCTCTGACCTTCCAGTGTTCACCCCAATAATTGGCCTCAGGTTTGATTTTATTAATAAGACTCTCTAAGATTCATGCTACATGCCCCAAGTATGCAATGGATGGAAATGAAAACCAAAGGTGGCAAGGTAGCCATCATATGGCTCAGCTCTGCTGGATATTTGTCAAGCAGCTGTGCTGGCTATGACTTCTGCCATTCCATTCAGATATGGCTATGCCAGCCAACTACTCAAAATGACATATTGCTATACCAATAGATCAGAGCACCACTCAAGCCTTATCAGAGAAGCTTCTTGCAGTAAATGATAATTAACACAGAGACCCACAAATGGACAATGTGCAGAGAATGAGAAACTTTAACACACTCAGCCCTGAGATGTGTTGTCTTTATCAAACCCCTCCAGTTTGGGTTCAAGGATTTATTTGATAGAGGAGGAAGGAAGATGGTAAGAGCCAGATGTGGTAGATGACTCTAATAAACACACACCACAAGACCTGTACAAGTTCAAACCATACAAAATCCCAGCAATGAGAATTGAAAGTGGACAGACACAAGTCTCACCACAAACCAAGAAGCAATTTGTTATTGATACCTGCTGGGAAAGGGAAAATAAGTTTTCTTCAAGGGAATGTTACTTATTAGTTTGTTTTTTTTTAAGTTCACCTTCCTGTCTTCTGTAAAGAATACATTGAAAACAGAATAATTAACTGACAGCAATGAGGCTTTTTGCTGTCAAGGCTGCACTCAAGGGTAACTAAGCATACTGTAACTACTGCAGCTGCATCACTACTACCCCATTTGGCTTCCTTCATGGGCAAGCTCTGTTACCAGGTGGCCAGTTTGCCTGGTCATATCAAGCCTACACTACAATCTGGGGTTTGGCTCAACTAACTCTCCCTTCATTTCCTTTCACAGCTATTGTTTGAACATCATACTCTGAAAGATTTTGCTCCTCTGTCTTGGAATTTGCCTTTTGAGAGGACTGAACTGGCAAACATATGCAAGTAAAAGCTGCTTATGGAAAACAGTGGTATGTAATGTTTGTTTCTTTCATTTTGTTTGTACCTTGAGGGAATTGGAGGAGCAGATGCTTTGATGACCTGTGTATTGGTTTTGGCTAGTTTAATGCATACGCCCAAGGTGAACATCAGCTGATTAGACTCGGTATGGCTCTTTGGTAGAGCACATGTTGGCATACATGAACCATATGCTCAACATCCAGCACAACCACCACTAACACCATCTATCTGAAGAGGGAGACCTAGATGGTGAGGGGCTTGTTATTAGCAATCCACTGTTTTTGTTAGGTGTCTGGTTGCATCATCTACCTAGAAGTCACTAAGCAGCTCTGAAGTAATGCCATTCATGAATGTGGTCTCCTAGGGTTTGGTTGTAGCTTCTTATACTAGAAGCTTGTTTCTTAGTTTGGGGATGTTAAGAAATATGGGATATTCAAAAGATAGGCCTAGGGGGATGTCCTTAGGTCACAGAAGGCTTGCCCTGGGAAGGGAATAAAGGTAGTTCTCATAGGACTCCAAATTTGTTTTCTCCAATTGTTAACAAAAAGAGAAAAGGTTGCCACTCCTATAAGCTCGGCTTCATTGTGGCATCATTTCTCCCTTACCTGTACTTTTGCTATGATGACATCTGCAATTAGAACCTCAATAGAGGCCATACCAATGGAACACCTGATTGGATTTTCGGTCTTCAAAGCTTTGAGCTGAACATATCCTTTTCTTCAAAGTACTCCACTTCACAGTAAATAAACTAGTATATTTGACCATTTAGTAAAAGCCTCCCTTTCACTATATTCTTTTCTTGGGAGGGGTGAGGAAGGGACAAGCTCTTGAAAGTCCAGGCCGGCCTTGAATTTTTTATTTTTCCCCGTTTTAGTACTAGGATTACAGGCACACATCACATGCCTAGTCTTTCAGTCATCTTTATTGCAGTTATTTTGTTTATTCCTCAGGAGGCCATGGTATGTAAATGACCCAGAACTTGTGTATGAGCCTTTTCATTCTTTCCAGAGTCCATTTCCAAAAGTTCTGATAAGAAAAACAACAACAATGACAAAGCTTCTGAAGCTCAGAACATAGAAAGCTGGAAAATAAGGCATCAGTTTTGTCTAGCTGTCTGTAAAGCTCAGTCCCCAGCACCTCAAGTTAGGGTTCATACAATGACAGGAGCCATAAGCCTAAGCGACCCTTGACACATATGCTGCCATATTTGGGCTTCTCTCCTCTTTTCTAGGCCTTGCTTAAGTCTCCATAGCATCACAACCTCTTCTCACAAATACCAGAACCTCTTCTCAGATATCAGGTTAACAAGCTGTAGTTAAGCAGTTAGGCAGTTAGGCAAGAGTAGATAGATAACCCCCAGAGCAACATTCCCTGTTGGCCGAACAGCCCATAATTAAGTCCCTTCCTGCTTGCAACCCTCATAGTTAAGTCTCTTCCAGCTTGCAACCCCCTTTGCCTACCTATATATGCCTTAAGAGAAAAAAATAAAATTTCGGAGCTTGATCAGACATCCTGTCTTGCTCTTATTCTTTGTGTCTCTTGTCCCTCTCATTCGCAGGCCCTCCCTTTAGGTCCCCATTGAGGACCCCGCTGGCTAGGGAAATACAATACACTCTAACACCTATGAACTTGAATCTGACCCAAATAGAACTCTTCTTCTTCTTCAGGTCATTTTTATTTTCCCCTCTTTTCCCAGACAAATGGACAGAGGCCAAGGGAACAAACTCCTATTTGCTCAGAATTTTCTCCTTTGGCCCAGGCTTGTTAAAGTTCCTCACTAAGCCTGATCTTTGACATTGTTCAGTGGTAGTGGGATACATAGGAAGAAGTCTGATGTATTATGTACCTTTCACTGGGTAAATATGCTCCTTAGAAATCAGTTACAGTGCCCACCTTGCTGAACTATGTGTTTTAGTAAGATAATCACATGAAATGCTTGGAATCATGGAAGTAGCAAACAATTTATAATATTGGCTATTATTTTTATTGAGTATAAAAATTTAGCTGAAAATAAAAATTTTACCTAGAAAATCAACATCTTGTAAAACAATTATGTGGTGCAAAATGGCAAGAAAAAATGCTGTGTTGAAAATATAACAAATCCACAACCATAGACTCAAAAAGAAAGGACATTTTGCTGACCCATTCAGTGTCATCTGCTTTCTGTGTTTCCCTTTGGCATTGGCACTCAGCCAATGCCTTGGCATATGTTATCTCATAGGCAATTGACAGTATATGTGAAAAAATAATGGAAGTTTTTTTTTTTAAACCATGTGTGGTACTAAAGTGATTTTCCCTCTTCCATGGTCCAAAATTGCCATGTGTACATTGCATGAACTGAGCCACTGTGCCTTATTAGGGTCCCTGTTCCTAGGTCTCACTTGTACAAGGCTATGACACCTTTTCCATAAATCATCATAATGGTGTATTTTAAAATGAACAAGAATTAAAGTATCATTATAGAACAGTTCTATTTCTTACTGCCAGTATTTGCATTTCTAGATAATAATCCTTTACAATAACCCTTTATAAACAATCCTTTATCAAACTGAAACCTTTTTTTCTTTATTTTTAAATAATTTTTTGAAATTAGGTGACAAGATAGCAGGTTTCTATAGGGGAGTTTCATATTGGTTGATTCTTCTTCGTTCTCCTCACTTCTCTGCCCCTCTTTTCTTAGCTGTCCTCTTAGCTGCTTTGCTTTACAGTCTTCCCCACTTAGCTCCCTTAAAACCTCTTTTTTTGTCCAGTCACATAGGCTTCTTTCAGTTAACTGGCCTTTAATCATATTTATTCCCACTTAGATACATATGTTTAACAATTAATGGGTAGGATCTAAATATAAGAGAACATATCTTATTTGTCTTTCTGAGCCTGGGTTTCTAGACTTGATATACTGTTTCCCACTTTTCATCCATTGATCTGAAAACATCATAATTTCATTTTTCTTTATAACTGAATAAAATACTATAGTGTGTATGTACTATATCTTTATTATGCACTCATCTGTTGGTGGATGTCTAAGCCTGTCCATTTGCTAGCTATGGCTAATAGTGCAGCAATAAACATGAACATCTAAGTATTTCTGTAGCTAGATGCAGAGTTCTTTGAGTATATGCCCAGAAGTGGTATAGCTAAGGCATATGGTAATTATATTTCTAATTTTTTAAAAAGCCCCAACACTTATTTCTATATTGGCTACATTCTTTAGTTTTTTTTCTTTCTTTTCCTTTTCCCCTATTCCTTATGTTATCATTTTTTTAACTTCAAAGAAAATAAGTTTATTGAGTGCAATGAAAAGGGCAGTGAGCTGGACAGTAACAAGAAGACTGCCTCTAACCTACCACATATTTTTGTAAGTAAAGTTTTGTTGGAACATAGTCGTGTATATTTGCTTTGTACTATCAGTGACTGTTGCATTATACTGTGGTAGTTTAGGAATTGCCCAGAGCAGAGGATATAGCTTACTGCTAGAGTGCTAGTCTAGCATATCTACTATCACCAAAACAAATAAACAAACAAACAAACAAACAAACAAATAAATAAATGACAAAACTCTGTTTAAGAGGGAAATATGAAGTAGAGGTTAAATATAAGGAGACAATCTGATATTTTCATTTGTCTAGGGAAATAAACAAACAAACAAACCTGACTGAATATCCAGGACCAGCAAAACAAAACAAATCATAGGACCCATAAGTCTAAAATATTTTTTTACTTCTGTTCTTTTATGCAAAAAGCTTCTTCTTATGTACAATGAAATTATATCTGCAGAAAAATATCCACAACTGGATTACACAGGGTCAGTTCCCTTCTCAGACTTATCCCAGGGACAGAGCTTTGGCCACATCTGAAGAGAAGGACAAGTGTAAGGATTTCATAGATTATCTCAATTGGGACACGCTGGCAAAATAAACAGCATTCAATGTTGTCAACAGGCCTGGCGATCCTTCCTTAGTAAAGGCATTTAGGACCCAGCTTTCTCCTCTTTTGGGGTGATGTTAATATGTCATATCGATTTGAAAGAGATAGAGAAGAGGGTGATCACATTTTCCCTTTCATCTTTGTTTTGCCTGAAGTCTTGAAGTCAGCAGCTTTTCTTCTCAAATTCCAGACTTAGCAATTATTCCTCTCTTTAATATTAATGGTATGCACAGCAGGAGCAGCTTTTGAAGTCACCTGAGCTCTGACAGATGTGGCTCCCATTTCTGCCAACCCTACCCCATCACAGCCAACTGAGAATAGCAGAGTGTCATGTGTTATATCCTTTGTTTCATATTTTCCTTTTAGGCAGGATTTTGTTACTTCATTTTATTTACTTTGTTTTATTTTTGTTTCTTTTCCTTTTGAGACAAGATTTTGCTCTACAGACCAAGCTAGTCTTGGACCCATGGTGATTCTTCTGTTTCAGCCTTTGGATTGTTGGGATTACAAGCAAGCACCATCACTCGTGTGTGTGTGTGTGTGTGTGTGTGTGTGTGTGTGTGTGTGTGTGTGTGTGTGTGTGTGTGTATTTAAATGTCTATATTCCAGTTCACTAAATCTCTCTGCTACTGAGTCTAAATTGTTATTTTAAATATTTTTTCTTTCTTCTTTTTAGTTTTAGAATCTCTGGTCTGGTTTTATGTCTGTCTGATCAATTATTATTTTTGTAGTGCTGAGGGCTGAACCTCAGGCCAGGTAATTCTAATAGTCTCCAGTGCCCTTGTCACATTTTTGACATGTATTCAATATACATATCCACTATTTTTTAATTGATTTTCTAGCACTTAGTTCCCCCATTGTTATATTGTACATTTTGTCTGACAGCTTTCTTGTGTGATTTCTTTTCTTCTACTTGATAAGTTTTTCTTTTGAACTTACACTGTCTTTGAATTTTCAAAATGGATTTGTCTAGAGCAAATCTGACTTCTTTGCTATGTTTCTGGAAATGTTCACTCAGATTATCTTTGTCTTGATTTTAAATACATTGACAATGTGAATTTTCACTTTCAAATCATGTAGATCTGCTTCAAAGAATTTTATGAAGACATTGGTTTTCCTTTTTTATTCATATTTTACTTTACAGACAAAGAAAAAGCTGGGAGTAGCAGATTTTTCATGACTCTTTTCATAGCAGAGGTTTTCTAGTTCAGCCACTGAAGATTTTGACCTGTGATAGTTCTAACCTCATACTGAGCAGAGTTTTCTAAGGGATATGAGTCAATAGAATGTGTGTGTGTGTGTGTGTGTGTGTGTGTGTGTGTATTGAAAAGGAGATGCTGTTAGAATGGCTTATACAACAGGAGCTGGATAGTCCAACAATGCCTGTCCACACACTGGAGAGGCTGAAAACCTGTTAGCTGCTTAGTCTGTGAAGCAGGATGCTTCAATAGACTCAGTCTGGTGCTGGAGGCCTGGAAGATTCCTAGAGAGCTGCTGATTGTTAGCCCATACTGGAAGGTCAAAGAAGCTGAGGTCTGATGGAATAATCAGTAGTAAGAACTGTTAGACAGACAGGTGAGCCATGCTGTTCTTTCCTCAGACCTCTTTATATTTGAATTACTTACCAGAGGTATCACCCACTTTGTGTGTGGAAGAGTGTTTTCTTATTCAGTCAGTCTTCTTAGAAATACCCTCATAGACCCACTCACAATTGTGTTTCTTTTCTTTTTTTAAATTTTATTTTACAATATAATTTAATTCTACATATCAACCGTGGATTCCACAATTGTGTTTCTTAGGTGATTTCAGATCTTATGTAGTTAACAAGCACGATTAACCATCATAAACCTTATGTAGAGAGTCTTTGATAAACCTCCGACTGGCTTGGATTTTGGGATTGTCTGTTGTTCATAGTTAGCAGCCCATTAGACCCATAGGTTGGGCCAGGAGGAGTCAAGCAGCAAGTACCTTCAAGGAAAAGAACAGTTAGAGGATGTTTCTGCCCCTAATTCATCTCTGTATTAGGATCCTCTGAGTAAATATGTTCATTTCTTTTAGTTTAGTTATACATGAACACTTTTAAAAAGTATTCATTTATTTTTATTTTAAATAAATCAATGTTTTGCCTGCATTTACACACATGTACTACATGTGTGCAGTACTCAGAGGTCAAAAAAGGGCATTGCATCCCTTGGAACTGGAATTACAAACAGTTGTGAGCTGCCATGTGGGTGTTGGGAACAGGCCCTTTGCAAGAACAGCCAGTGTTCTTAACTGCTGAGTCATCTCTGCAGCTTTAGAATTTCGATGTGGAACTCAGATTGTAGCTTGGGGTAGATCTCTTGCCTTAAAGACTTTTTTTTTTCATTTTTGTCTTTTGGTTTTTGAAGACAGGCTACTCTATGTCGCCTCGGCTGTCCTGGAACTCACCTTGTAGAGCCTAGCCTGGAACTCAAAGAGCTCTGACTGCCTCTGCCTCCCAAGTGCTGGGATTAAAAGTGTGTACTACCCAGTAACCTTGAAGACATTTAAAAAAAATGCTGCCTTTATTTATTTATTTATTTTTGCTGTTGTTGTTGCTGTTTTCTCTGAGACAGATTTTCTCTGTGTAACAATCTGGAACTCGATTGTAGACCAGGCTGGCCTTGAACTCATAGAGATCCACCTGCCTCCGCCTACTAAGTACTGGGACTATGGGTGTGAATCATCACACCCAGCTCTTTCATAATTTATTTATTTTTATTTTATGTGCATTGGTGTTTGCCTGCATGTATATCTGGGTGAGGGTGTCAGGTCCCCTGGAAGTGGAGTTACAGACAATTGTAAACTGCTATTTGGGTGCTGGAAATTGAACCTGGGTCCTCTAGAAGAACAATCAGTGCTCTTAACCACTGAACCATCTTTCAGATTTTACTTGATGTTTATATAGCTTTATTAGCAAAAATATCTATTCATTTAAAACACTTTTTACCTTTGCTCATGTTTATTCTCTTAGACTTTCCCTTCTATATCTTTTCCTTCACTTTTCTTATTCTCAATATAATCCAATTCTACATCTTATGCTTGAACTATTGAAAGTATCACCAAGATAAAAAAAAAACTTCTCAAGTTTCTAATTCATCTTGTGCATGAAAGCCAGATCTGGCTTCCTGGAAATTGACTGCAACAAAGGACATACAAACACTTAGCAACAGCATATTTCTATGAGCACAGAAAGACCTCACAGGAAAAAAAGTCATTAGGAATATAAGGAAAGAAAGTTATTGTTATAGGAAATATGTAAGAACACACACACACACACACACACACACACACACACACACACACACACACACACACACAGTAAGGGTAGTCCCAAAGTAAGTCTATGAGGTTAACTTTGAGCTCAGAGAGAGAGAGTGGGAGGGATCAGAGCTGAATGACTTAAAAATGGCTTTACAGAGAAGATGGTCTGTTAGACAAGATAAAAAGTAGCAGTTATTCATGTGAATGCAGGTCAAGTGAAGGTGTTCTAGTTGCAGAAACAGCATTTACAAAAACATCATGTTTATGGCTTATTTTGAGAAAAGCAACTGCTTGAGCAAGGCTATAAAACAAAGCTCAGGACACCTCAATGATAGAATATTTTGCTGTATTTGAACTTTTGTTCTACAGAAATATATACAAATATTTTTTATAGATTTTTTCCTGTGTTTTGCCTTTGTTGAGGCAGGTAATATTATGTTCAGAATACCCACAGTTGTTTCGTTAATCACTCAGACCAAGCCATGTTTCAGGTTTAAATCTTTTGACACCTTTCTAAATAGTTTGTGCCTTCTTTTGAATATCTTTATGGATAGAGAACATGGTATGGTTGTTACAACCAAGCTCTCTTCTCTGTTTATTGTGGTAAATAATGGACAGAAGTGCTACACTGAAGCTTAAACAGGCATATTTGCTAAAGAAAAACCAAAATATGAACATTCATTTAGGAAGCATTGGTCCACCAAGAAGTTAGGAACATGGAATGCTGATTGGGTTTAATGATATGTTGGCTCCTTCAGCCTTAAAAAAAAGAAAGAAAACCTATAAAGACAAGCATCTCATAGGATCTGCTGAGACTAGTTCATGTGGGAGATTCTTCCTGAGAACAAAAGTTGTTCTTAGAGAAATTTATCTTTACATCTTGATCTTTGTGCTTATATTTTGCACTTACCACTATTTGAAGCAACATTTAGAACCACAAGAATGTTAACCTTAGCTCATAGTTACCTGTTTTACTAATATAAAATGTGACTAGTAGTCATTTAGCTATGATTTACTTACCTGTAAAATGAGACTGATTTGAAAAGTAAATGAGAGAGTGTTTATAAATGTTTTGCAATGACCAGTTCATAGAAGGTATGAGCAATAGTTGCTACCACTAATTCCTTATCTCATTTGGTGGCCCATGCCATTTGTACTGCTTTCGTATTGTGTTAAGTAAGATTAGAGTTATATCTATGATATGGGTTTCAGAACATTGGTTCTAAAGTTTTGTGAAATGAAATCACATTCTTTCTTCATAGCTAATCTCTTTTCTTTTTTCCTTTTCAGTCATTCACTCTATCTACTCTGCTTACTCAAAACCTTCTTTCATCTTCCTCATCTTGGTTCATGATTTCTATCATTCCATTTGATTAAACTAAAAGTATTTTTCTTCACATATTAATCAAATCTACATAGTTTCTTTTTACACTCTGGACTAGGTAATTGTCCCATTGCTCTTAAGTTTTTATAGTAGCATCATAATTGTTCTTCCTATTCATGTTCTTACTCTCATTTGTCTTATACTTAACACAGCAGTCAAGTAATCTGTAAAAATAATCAAACAAAAACATTGTGCAATCTATCATTCCTTTTTTCAGCAAATGACTTTCTTTCTCAGTCAGATGAAATGACAAAGTTGTCTCAAAAGGCGCCATGGACCTTTATGAATTAACCTCTATCATTTTTATACTTTTGCCTCTGCTCACCTACACACCAAGGTCTCTTCTCTTTGCTAGTCTTTGAAGTCATTAGCAGAGCTCCTGATATTTCTTTTTGCTTTTAGTATGCTTTTTGCTTGCTTGCTCACTCACTCCCTTCAGAGTTTCTTTTTTAATCAAATCTCACTTTCTGATAGTTTTTTTCTAGAAATACTCTCAATGTAGAGTCTCTAACTCATTTTTCTTTCCTTAAGTTGCTAATAGTTTATCAATTTTACTAATAATTATCTATTGCCTGTATTGTCCAATAGAATTTAGATTCCTTGAATGGAGAGATCTCCTCACTGTGCCTGAGGTGATAACTCCATTATCTTGTGGTCATAGGTTTAATCAAGACTTGTCTCATAGTAATTATCTAATAAATATTTGTCAATAAAGAGGTTCTTTAAAGTGTGCAAACTATTTTTGTTGTTCTCTTTGGGAAGATTGCTGACTTATTGTTGTCTCCATTAGAGACAATATAATTCAAATCGTAGCTGGAGTTTTCTCCAGTCCTGCCTGGCCCACAGTCAGGACAAATCTCTCTCACCCACCAGTCCTGCAGCTGCTCAGACCCAACCAAGTAAACACACAGAGACTTATATTACTTATAAACTGTATGGCCATGGCAGGCTTCTTGCTATCTAATTCTTATATCTTAAATTAACCCATTTCTATTAATCTATAAGTTGCCACATAGCTTGTGGATTACCGGTATCTTAACATGTTGCTTCTCATCACGGCGGCTGGCAGCGTCTCTCAGCCTTCCTATTCCCAGAATTTTATTCTCTGCTTGTCCCACCTATACTTCCTGCCTGGCTACTGGCCAATCAGCATTTTATTTATGCAGAGCAATATACACAGCATCAAACCATATTTCTAGTTTGGTTTTGGAAAACATAGCACAAGAAAGGAACATTACCACTGTTACAGAAACATGATGTTTATTTTATATTGTTGGAAAGAAACACAAACAGTCTTAAAAGACTTATTAAGATTGAGTGACTGCTTGGAAAACTGTAAAAAATTCTTGAAATAGTCTTATTCTCATAATGGAATTTACTACATTCTCTTTAGTCTTGTATCTATGCTGTGGGATGAATTTCTGATCCTAAATACATATCTTACCTATATACAAATGTAATCCTTTGAATTTGGCTTTTCAAGAACATTTTATATTCTAATGGTCTTAACTTAAGAATGAACTTAAAGTCCATTCCAAACATGCTACATTTATATTTGGTTTATGCACCAATTATTTTTTTCTACCCATACAATTATAAATATATAGTATCTATTTGCCCTACATATCTCAAACTTGTTCCTTAGCAAGATGGGAAAATTCAATTGGGCTGATGATGTAAAGGTCCCATCACTCAGAAACTGGGGCAAAAAGACTGCATGTTGGTGAGACTTTATGAATGTAGCTCCTGTCATTATTAGATGCTACACCCATAAAGTCTCACCAACTTGATTGCCTAAACATGAGCTGAACAAAGGTTACAAAAAAAGGCATTCAAAAGTGGATGAGGAAAGATCACAGAAGCTCTCTCTTTACGAAGAACTATAGGCAACTAGTGCTGTAGTGCTAAGAGTGAGAGAAATAGTCTTCTCCAGGGAGGAAAACACCAATTGTTATCCAATACCAAATGATCAGCCCTGAAACATATATGCAAATAACATTATTCAGACTGAAAATGTTCCAATGAAACTTTTCATTTAATGAAAAACGAGCCCAGGAATTTGAAAGAGAGGAAGGAGGAGTTTACAGGAAAGGTTGGAGGAATAAAGGGGAATGTGGAAACGACATAATTACATTCCAATCTTAAAAATAAAAGAAAATAAGTTTGAGGTCAGTCTGTGCTATATAGCAAGGTCCTGTCTCAAAAAACAACCAACCACCAGGCAGTGGTGGTGCAAGTGCACACCTTTAATCCCAGCACTTGAGAGGCTGTGACAGCTATTCTAACTTGACTACATCTGGAATTAACTAAAATCTCCAAATGGAGAAACACACGTTGGAGGGATTTTTGCTGAATTTGAGGTGGGAAGATCCACTTCTAATCTAGATCTTTGAGGTGGGAAGACATATCTTTAATTCAGACCTTTGGAGGTGAGAAGATTCACCTCTAATCTGGGTCCCACCTTCTGCTAGAAGCTTATGTAAGGGCATGGAAGAAGGAAGCATTTGCTTTTTTCCTTCTTGCTCTAGCCTCATTAGCAAGTTCATTCATTTACTACCATTAGAACCTACTTCTTCAGGATTCCTGTGTATACTGAAGACCAGCTGAGACAACTATGTGATTCTTGAACCTTGCATGGACATCCATTGTTGGATCAACTGGACCACAGCCTGTAAGTCATTCTAATAAATCCATTTTATACATATGTATATGTGGTGATATTGTATTTTATTTGTGCTCTAACAAATAAAATTTATCTGGGGATCAGAGGACAAAGCCAGTCACTAGATTAGACATAGAGACCAGACAGTGATGGCACAAACCCATAATCCTATCACTCGGAGGGTAGAGATCCATCTGGATCTCTGTGAGTTCAAGGCCACACTGGAAACAGAGCTAGGCAGTGGTGGCACACACCTTTAATCTCAGGACTGGAGATCTCATATCTTTTCTTGGGAACGGCACACACCTTTAATCCCAGGAAGTGATGGCAGGAAGCAGAAAGATATATAAGGCATGAGTACCAGGAACTAGATGCTTTTAGCAGCAGTTCACCTGAGACCCTCAGGGGTGAGGATTCAGAGGCTTTCAGTCTGAGGATTCTTGAAAATAGGATCAGCTGAGGAGTTGGCAAGGTGAAGTTGGCTGGCTTGCTCTCTTTCTCTGTTCTTTCAGCTTTCACTGCAATATCTGGCTCTGGGTTTTTTTAATTGATAAGATCGTTTAGCAATTCATGTTTTATACACACACACACACACACACACACACACACACATATTCTATAAGTTCTGTCACTCTAGAAAATCCTGACTAACACCGAAGCAGAGGTAAGCATAAGGATGATCTCTGAGTTCATGTCCAGACTGCTCTACAGAGTAAATTCCAGTATAGCCAAGGCTACACAGAGGAGAAGAAAAGGCTGAGTCAGGAGAGACACCAGCCCACCATCCAGGGAGCAGCATGTAAAGGCACACAGGTAAAGCCATGGAACACGTGGCAACATATAGATTAACAGAAATGGGCTGAGTTTAAATGTAAGAGCTAGTCAGTGGTAGGCCTGAGCTAAAGGCTGAGCATTTTTAATTAATATAAGCTTTTGAGTGATTATTTTATAAGCAGCTGTGGGGTCCATGGACCTGGGCAGGACCAGAGAAAACTTCAGCTACAAATGACACCCAGACATGGTGGCAACAATTTCCACCTAAAACCTGAGAAAGCTTTAGAAAAGGGTTCTAAAATGGAGCTAAAAACAGCTTCCTAGTTGTGTCTCTCAGGCAAGCCCTAAGCTACCGTATGGAGGGTTCACAGCGGTGTGTGGGCTTGAGTGCAGCATGGTGGATTTCCACCGTGATACAGAGGTTTCTCCAAGCCACACAGTATGGTGCATGGTCGATTTAGCCTTTTCTAGCACAGACAAAAAAAAGGTTTCTGGGCTACATGCTGCTTTAATGGAGGCATAGACCCACTGCTTCCAAGAGTTGGTGGTACACATGTGTTGCTGAAGTTTTCTCCAGTCCTGCCTGGGCCAGCAGCCACTCAGACTCAAATAAACACACAGATACTTATATTATTTGTAAACTGTATGGCTGTGGCAGGCTTCTTGCTATCTAATTCTTGTATCTTAACCCATTTCTATTAATCTATAAGTTGCCATGTGGCTCGTGGCTTACCAGTATCTGGTATCTTAACATCTGCTCCTCATCTTGGTGGCTGGCAGTGTCTCCTGACTCAGCCTTCCTGTTCCTGTAATTCTCCTCTCTCTTTGTCTTGCCTATACTTCCTGCCTGACTACTGGCCAATCAGCACTTTATTAACCAATCAGAGCAACACACTCACAGCGTCAAGAACATTCCACAGCACACATGTCTCCCAGAGCTAGAGCTGGTGGTAAACATACCACTGCCATGTTGGAAAGCTGAGGTGGGCAGAGCCAGCAGCCACAGCTGCCATTTCAGTCCTAGTAATGCTGCAGTTTAAAGCAATAGATTCACAATAAGGTAGATTCAGATAGAACAAGACTTTAAGTGGTTTACAATGTATGTAAAAATGTATGTAGGCTTGAAAACGAGAGAAAAAGGAATATAAACAGTTATATAAAGAAATAGTTTTAAAAAATATAGTCTTTAAAGAGACAGTAAAGGTAATATAAAAAACAAGCCACGTAAAGATGGATATTATACAGAGAATCTGGATTGTGTTGTCTTTGATATTTTTAGCTGCAGGAAGACATTTGATTGTGAAAGCTGCTGAGTTAAATCAATATGTATATTTTAAAGATATATTGATTTCAAAGTTTATGTCTAAGGATATGTTGCTTTGGAAAAGAGGTTCTGCTTTTGTTGAAGATGAGACCCTGTGAACTGCTTCCAGGCTAATATGGTTTGATCAGCCAAGACCCCCTGAAAGGTCTCTGATGACACTGTGGCCCAGATGATCCAACATCCAAAAACAGCTTCAAGGCAACTGGCTCAGAGAATACAGCATCACAGACTACTCCAGTCAGGACTTGACCATAATTCTTAATTTTCTCCAGCCCCAACAACTTGTTTAAAAATGTTTTACATTGCTATGGATTTTAGTTTATTGATACAAATTTCAAGTTAATTTTGTTATACTGTATGTATATTTCTACTCTTGTTTAAAGTATTATGTTTATACAGCTCATTTGAAATTGTAATGTATAATTAAGAAATACAGATTAATAATTAATTAGTCATCTATGATAATCAAACTTATAGTCATGTTAGTTAAGTTTTCTAGATATACATAGATATATTTCAATTAGGTAGGTAATCTTCAAACACTTCAAAGACCTACAGAATATAGCATTTAAAATGTTCTTAAAACTTAGACTTTCCGGACAATGAGACATGTCTGCTGCTGGCAGCACTGATTTACTTCAGAGAGGAGAATGGGCATCAAAGACACTCACTATGGAGTTTATCTTTTTCTTGGCAAAAATAGCCATTTGGGCAAGAAACTGTTCTTGCCTGGACTGCTTGACAAAATGTTGTATCAACTGGACATGCAGAACCCATAGGAAGGTGACCACTGAGCTTTGCAATGCAAATGGTCCTTCAGGTTCCTGCTTCACAGAAGAAACTGCCAGACATTCTACAGGACACAGAGAAAAATAATTGAGAGACTCTAGGCCTGTGGGCTGAAGATGGATGTCCCAACATTACAGAGGAACTTTGGATGATTGTCTAGGCATCCAGCTGTCTCTGTCATTCTAGATTTTGGGACGTTGCTTTCAATACTCTTCCTGTTTACTTTATTGTATCCTTCTGAGGTCTTTGATGTAGTTGAAGACTAGATAGTTATATTTTTCTTAGTTATGATAAAAGATAAGTTAGATATGAAACCTTAGACTCACAAATATAGGATAGCTAAAAAAATTTTCTTTAATTGTACAAAATACAAATAGACTAGATGTTGTAACTTTAATTCTTGCTTGATAACTGTTTTGTTATATGTAATTTTACTATGTTAAAGTTAACCCCTTCCTTTTTGATTTGACAGAAAAGGAGAGGTGCTGTGGGATGTTCTGTATGCTGTGAATGCATTGCTCTGATCGCTTGATAAATAAAACGATGATTGGCCAGTAGCCAGGTAGAAAGTATAGGTGAGATAAACAGACAAGGAGAATTCTGGGAGCAGCATGTAATGGTACACAGGTAAAGCCATGGAACATGTGGCAACATATAGCTTAACAGAAATGGGCTGAGTTTAAATGTAAGAGCTAGTCAGTGGTAGGCCTGAGCTAAAGGCTGAGCATTTTTAATTAATATAAGCTTCTGAGTGATTATTTTATAAGTGGCTATGGGGCCCATGGTCTGGAGAAGCCCAGAGAAAACTTCAGCTACACAGAGGAACCCTGTCTTGAAAATCCAAGCAAGCAAACAAACAAACCAATCAATAAATAAACCACAATTAAATGCAAAGAAATGAAACCTAAAACTGAAAGAAGAGATGCTAAAGAAGTACAAAGGCATTTGCTCAAGGCCACATGTCTAGTAAACACCAGATATGAACCTAGAATTGTTTCAGTGTCCTTCCAACTATTATATAATTTTTTAATACTGTCTCTAACACTGTATTCAATATATTCTTCACTGCTGTAAAAAGAAAAATACTGGACAAGAGCAACTTAAGTGAGTAAAGGCTTATTTTGACTCAGAGTTCCAGGAATTTGGTTCATCACAGTGGGGAAAGCAGAGTGGAAGGATCTTGAAGGAGCTGATCACCTTGCATCCACAATTGGGAAAGAGAGACAGTTGAATGCTGATCCTCAATTTGTTTTTCCATTTCTATTGAGTTCATGACTCATCCTATGGGATGGTGCAGGCCAGATTCAGGCTAGGAATTCCCACTTCAATTAACCCAGGCTAGAAGCTTCCTCACAGATATGCTTAGAAGTTTGTTGTTATTCTAGATTCTGTCAAGTTGACAATCAATATCAACTATCACAAACAGTATTTTTCAAGACCCAATAAACATATGTATTATTGATTGATATGACATCTTGTCCTTCCTACACAGTAAATCTTTCTTTAGACCAGAGGCTCTGAACTGGGGCAATTTTGCCTCTGAGATCACTTGTTGGTCTGGAAATACCTTTGATTTTCTGGAAGGAAAGTGCTACCCATATATAATGGGTAGAGGCCAGGGACATTGCTAAGAATCCTATAGTGCACAGAGCAAAGAGCTGTTCAAAATTTAGTGACGTTGGGAAATCCTGATTTAGAATATAGCCTATTGATTTATAAGTTGTTAAGAAATGTCTGAAAGTGTACCAAAACAAGTTTTTTATTTTTCCTCTTTGGTTTCCTTGTCAATAGACTGAGTTTTAAGAAAAACAGGGCAATACTTTGGAACTACAAAACCAGCTACACAAATGAAACCTTGCCAATCCTGCTCCTTTAAGTACCTGAGGTTATTATTTGCACTGAGAGACAAGAGCTGAGTTTAAGTCACATTCCTCATATAGGATAAGAGAAATTCTACACATTATATATTCATGTTTGCAGTGATATTCTTCACTTAAGAGATTTTGTGTGAATCATTAACCAAAGCAATGATTTCCCCAGAAACAACACTAATTAAGCCTCAAAAATCAAAATACCATGGAAAGCAGACCTTGTTTTTCTTTTTAATCTGAGCAGTAGAAAAAAAAAGTCAGTTTCATCATGACAAGTTGAGAATGGTAGGTTCTATCAAGAACACAGGACAGTTACCTTCACTTAATGTTTTTGTCTAAAGAGGGCGAGGGAAAAAGAAAGAGAAAACAAAAAGCTATATCCAAGGAAACCAGTAGATTAGGTTATTAGTAGCAGCAGTGCCCTCATTTGCATGGTGAATGTTTCATCTTCCTTAGGGAAGCATTAAAGACTCAGAGACTCACCGTTAATACAGACAAATTTGGTCTCTATGTTTTACTTTATGCTTAACTTGGTGTCTGTGAATCCTTGAAGTTTAGCTCCCATGTATTCCATGTATCTGGTAATTGCACTCATGTCTATCTTTTTTTTTATTATTACAGGAGCTATGCTATTTATTTATTTAATTATTTTGATTGCCTTGTCTTTTGATACATTCTTCATAGCACTATTTATGCACTATTATGCCCATTTTTTAAAAATTTTAAATTTAAAGATTTAGAGAAGTAGTTTGTTTGGAATTGTATTTGTGACATGCAAAAGCTTTCTTTCAGCATTTGACTCATTTTCCTCTTTCCTCACTTGGATGTTTGCTTAACTTCATAACTAGATTTCCTAGTGTGCTGGCTAGCATCATACCAATTTGGCACAAGCTAGAGTTATCTGGGAAGAGGAAACCTCAATTGAGAAAATGCATCAACCATACTGGACTTTGGGTAAGCCTGTGGTGCATTTTCTTAATTATTGATTGATGTGGGTAGGCCCCACTGTTAATATTCTGACCTGCCCCTTGAAACCCCATCTCTATATAAATCATTCAGGATGGAGTTTCTGGTCCACCAAGAGGGTCCTTTTCCTTTTCTCAGAGGGTCTTTTTCTTAGAGTTGGGATGTACCCTGACTCACAAGCCCCTTTTCTCCTGTTATTACTTGGCCTTGGGATCTTTCCCCTGCCACTCTTCTTTGCCTTCTCAGGAGACAGCTTAAGAAATAGTTATTTCCTTTATAAGTCACTTGGCCTTTTTGCTGTCATGATAGAACTCTCATCTAGTGTCTGATGGAAGCAGATGCAGAAATCCATGGCTGAGCCCCAGGTGGAGCTTCAGAAGTCCAATTGGCAAGAAAGAGGAGGGATTGTATGAGCAAGAGATATTGAGACCATTATTGGAAAAAGCACAGGGACAAATAGCCAAACTAGTGGAAATGCATGAACTGTGAACCAATAGCTGAGGAGCCCCCATGGAACTGGACCAGGCCCTCTGGATAAGTGGGACAGTTGGTTAGCTTGAACTGTTTGGGAGGTTCCCCAGGCAGTGGAGCTGGGACCTGTCCTTGGTGCATGGGCTGGCTTTTTGGAGCCTGGGGCCTATGCTGGGACACTTTGCTCAACCTTGATGTAGGGAGGAGGGGACTGGACCTGTCTCGGCTGAATCTACCAGGGGAGATCTTGCCTTGGAGGAGGTGGGAATGGGGGAGTGTATGGGGGGGGGAGGGCTGGGGGGTGGGAGGAGGGAGGACGGGGGAATCCATGGCTGTTATGTGAAATTAAGTTAATTATAAAATTAAAAAAAGAAAAAAGAAAAAAAATATTTCTACATAACTCATTCAGGATTATAATCTGTCTGTGCCCAAAGATCAGCCCCCTGTCCTTGCTAACTTCATTAAGCTGTAACTAACTGGGAAACCTGTATATTTAGATTTAAGTCATATATATGCTCTCAAAGTTATAAATTCAGCTAACAGATTTTGTTTCCCCAGTCCTCAAGTACCTGTAGAGATCCGAGAATATGACATTTAATATAAAAGCTTTCAATGATAGACATGTCACCTCCTGGCAACATCCTGTATCTCCTCCAGGAAGACAGATGGGTACAGAAGAACTCCTACCCAGAAGCTCATGGCAAGGCTGGCCATGCAGCAAAAAGCTGAGATCCTGTCCAGACTGTGAATAAGAGGAGCAATAGGGATAGATTATCCTCTCTGCCAATACAGGTAGGATCACCTCCCAAAATTTCTACTTCACAGAAAAAAATCTGTCAAGTTTTCTGGGCCTATCAGCTGAACAAGTGCTACCTTTAGGGACTTTGTCCTGCAACAACCATGGAGAGACTCGGAATTGCTGCCTAGGTAGCTGGAAAGCTGTCTCACTTCTTCTTAAATTTATTCTTCTCAGATCTGACGATGTTTGATGACTAGGGTATCAGTTTAACAGCCCCAGACTTTATGGTACAGGGTAGACTGGTTTCAGCTATAACTCCAGAGGTTCAAAGTTTTAACAAATGGTTCTTAAGATTTTTAACCCTTTTGCCACAATGTAAATCCATTCCAGCTGTCTTACAAATACCTACAGGCTCCTGGGAAAAGTTCTGCTACTCTATCAAGAAATCTGGTCTGATGAAAACTAACAATCTCCAGAGTCCATTACTGATCCCACCTATTTTTCGAGAGTATTTTTCAGGTTCACTGTTCCCACCTGATCTCCAGAGAAACAGCAGATGCCATGGCTTCTATACCCCTGATTTGGTGTGCCATTTCTCTCCAAGCTCCTGGAACACCACTGCTGCAACCTGTCTTCTCAGCTCCCTCAAGGAACGTTCCTGAGATCTTTCACTGTGCATGACCCCTGGTTCCCCCTCCCCACTTTGCCCTTTGTTGGCTTGAAGCAGTCTTGGGAATTCAGTGCCCTTGTTGCCCCCCACTTGCTTCCATAACTCACCCCTTTTATAATAATCAAAATGGAAGAATATTAATATTTTGACCCACCGCTTGAAATCCCACACCTTGGTGACTCCCCATGTCCTGAAGTGAAAGCCTCATTTTAAGGAAAAATTCCTCCCTTTCCCCTCTCTTTTCAACTTTCTCTCTCCATTCCCAAGAGGTGTGCACACCTCTGCTTTCTCTCCCTTCTCTTTCTCCCTTGTCTCCTTTCCTATCTTTCTCTTCATCTCTCTATTATAATAAACTCTCCATGTGGATGCAGCCCCTGGGTGTGAATGACTTTCCATGCACCACCACCCCTGCTGCATCTGTCCATCATATTTTCCCTCATGTGTGGGATACCGTGGCCTGGCCAGCTCGGGGTTCCCTACTTGTGCAAATTCATACCACCCACCCATTGTGGTGGTCCTAGTGTGTATAAGAAATCAGGCTGAGCAAGTCAAAGAAAAAAGCTAGCAAGCAGAACTCCTCTGTGGCTTTTACTTCAGCTCCTGTCTCCAGGTTCCTAGCCTGACTTCTCTGGATGATGGACTATGTAGGGAACCTTGGAGTTGGCTAAAGACACCCCAAGACCAAGTTCTCAGAACAAAGGAGATTTATTTGCTCCAAAGGGACAGAGGGCAGAGACAAGGGACAAATAAAGAAGATAGATGAAGAGAGAGAAGGAGAAGGGAATGAAGAAGTGGGGGAAGGGATATTTGTCTCGCTGGGGTGAGGGGAGGACTGCCTCTGGTTAGAAAGGAGACAGACACAACCCATAGGAAAATGAACATTTATAAAGGTAAAAGGGTACATGCAGTGTTAGGATGAGGTAGGTGTTTAATTTGAATTGAGCATGTTTATTAGGTGAGCCAAAGGGTGCTTTTGATTGCTGCACTTCAATACTTCGATATTGGTGAAATTATTAAGGCCACTCCATGTAGTTAAAAGGGAGGTTTATTTTGTGGGGTAACTTACAAGTGAAGGGATACGTAACAGGGTCTGGGAAAGGTATAGCGCAGTCCGGCAGTGTTCTCTGGAGAACTCTGCTTGGTCTACCTCCAGTGTCCAGGGTCCAGGAACCAAGACAGCCAGTGCATCTGGATCTCTGGTCTTCAGGGTCCTTGTAGGCATAACAGTTACCGAAGCCTCAATGGGGGTTGGAACTTCCAGATCAAAGCTGGAATGGCTACCCACTACATCTCCCCCTTTTGTCTAAATAAGAAGGATCTAACCTAATATAAGACTATATACAAAGGAATGGTTATCAAATATTGTCCAGGAGTAATAAGGGATAATGACCTAGATAAGATGGAACTACAACCAATGCGAACAATATCAAGAAGAAACACATACTAAAATCCAGAGAAGTCTAGAGTGTAGGTAAATGGCATGTTACAAAGATCATTCCAAAAGGTGTCCTATCCTAAAGAACCTGAATCTAATACTTAATATGTTCTATCTAAGATGTTATATATATACTAAGTTGTAACTATAACTGCTAGTCTTCAATCCCATCAAAGACCTGAGAAGGAATATAATGGTACCTGAGAAATGGAAGATGGATGCAAGCAACTTTTGGGAATCTTGTAAGAGTAGACAGAGACAGCTGGCAGCCTGGACAGTCACCTAATGTTTCTCAGCATTGTTGGTGCATTCAAATTGGCTACAGGCCTAGAGTATCTGACAGACCATTTTCAGAAGCAGGAATTCTGAAAGACCATCTTACCCTGTCTTGGCAGAGTTCAGAAGTCACTTTTCCTTGTGTCCCGCTTGTCCAGAAGGACAGCACTCGTATTGTCAGCAGTTGAGGCAAGGGCAGTTCTTTGCCCAATAGGTCATTTTGTGCCAAGAAGACAAACTTCCAAATGGAAATGTCTTAGAAGCCCAACATTCTCTCAGGATCAAATTGGTGCTGCCAGGAGCAATTGTGTCTCATATCAACAAAATTCTAAGTTATTTAAATGCCATATCCTCTAGGTCAATGAAGTGTTTGAAGACTACCTGTCCATCCAACCTATGTTATCTGTGAATCTGGATAACCTAACTAACATAACTATAGACATGGCAAGCATAGGTGACTATAAATCTGTAAGTCTTATTTACCTAAATAAACTAAGGACTAAGGCTTCCCATAAACAAGGTAAACAGTCTATAAGCAAATGTATGGTAAAGGACGATGTCTTCAAAATTGTGACAGTACACAGGATATTTATAACAGAGGTAGGAATGTATAGTGCAATATGCAATAGGATAATAATCTTAAATATATATCAATATACAGAATATCCTAAACATGAGTAGAACATACATACAGTATGACAGATATAAATTTACATTTGTATCAATATACAAATATTTCAATGAAGAGTAGAAATATATGTACATTATAACAAATATAGTTCTGTATTTGTATCAATATACAAATTATCTTAAACAGGAATATAAAAATAGTTTACATTTGTATCAACATATAAGAATCCACAGTGCAAATTACAGTGCAAATTATCTAAGGCTGCTATTTTACTAAATTTGTTTACTAGTATATACAATAATCTACTGTAATATCTTATATCTATCCATTCCATTTCCTCTTTTCCTTTTTTTTGGAGACACTTTTTCTTTTCTTAAAGAGAATACTGAGTCTAATATTTTCTTCCACTTCCAACCCTATAACCATCATCCATAACCCTGAGAAATATGAAACCTTAGGGAGAAGGGGCATCGTTTTCTTAGAATTGCTTCCTGCTGTTTAGGGGGTGATGGTATCTCTGTTGGGTTCTGTAAGAAAGCTCAGATAGTTAAATCTCAGTTAGACTAACTGTAGATTCTGCAGCAAGTCTCAGAGTAATGGGTAAGATTGTCTGAAATTCTGGCAAGAAGTGTAGTATGATGATGATTACCATGACATCATTTTGGATTGGGTAGAGTCGTTGTTCTTGGGACCCCATCTTCCTTCTGGAGACTTCAGAGATTGCTATTGGAAAAACTTATGTTTTTATCAAAATGAAAAGTTTGGATTTAAAGATGACATGACATGTAGCATGAATCTTAAAGAGTTTTTTATTAATAAAACAAACCCGGAGCCAAGTATTGGGGTGAACACTGGAAGATCAGTGAGACAGAACAGGCCACAGCCACCTCACCTCACCAGTTCCTCAGCTGATCCTGTTTCCTCAGACTGGATGCCTCTGAGTCCTCATCCAAATGAATCTCAGCTGAACTGCTGCTCAAAAGCCTGAATGCTTAACCAGCCAAATGCTTCTAGTGTCTGGTCCTCATGCCTTATATACCTTTCTGCTTTCTACCATCACTCCCTTGGATTAAAGGTTTGCTTTCTGGGATTAAAGGCGTGAGTCACCATGCTTGGCTGTATCCTTGAACAGATGGATTTCTGCCTCTGGAATGCTAGGATTAAAGGTGTGTGCTACCACTGCTTATCTTAAGTATCTAGTGGCTTTTCTGTTCTCTGACCCCAGATAAGTTTATTAAGGTACACAATATTTTGGGGAACACAATACCACCACATTGACATGTAAGAAAGGGTTCCAATAAATCAAGAGTAAGCATGGAGAGAATTAGAATCTTGAAGACAATGGTCCCTTTTTATTGGTTTCCTTCTGTCCCACACCAGAGGGCTCTTCTGATGTGGGACTGAAGAATCTCTCAACCTTTTCTTTTAGCAATATGCTTGGGTTTAGAGAAGGAGTGATCCAATTCCATCTCCAAAAGCCAGCTTGGTTTATAATTGAATTGGAACCACAAATTTTCTAGATTGATAGAGATATAGATGTTAGATTGTGAGATTTTACCCTGTGTAGATTGGTACCAATAGATTCTTTCTTTCTGATGTAAACATCTGGATATCCAAGGCCTTATGATTTCTGGAAGATGGGTATTTCCATTATCCTGGAAAGACAAAAACAGAACCCTACCCCAACCTTTGATTGTTAAATTTTCCTTACAGCTTGTAGAGATGTCACATTGGTGGATGATCTTTTATTTCTCCTCATCAAGGGGTTTCTCCTGTTTGAATCGAATTTTTATTAATTTTGTTGGTATCCATAGAATTTGTTCTCCTGTAGAAACAAAAGCAAAACCCCTTCCCCAATGTAGGACATATCCAGGTTTCCATTCTGAGGTCAACACATCTTTGAAATAAACCAGTTAGTTTAGCTCAGGAGTTTAGTCTTCGTCCAATGTCTCTCCGGAGCTGTTATTCCTTTCTCATCAGCATTGAGAAAATTCAAGGTTAATAAAGCACTATGCAATCTATTTCTAGGAGTCATTGTTACCTGTTGCTGTTTATTTAGCATATCCTTTAAAGTTCGATTGGATCTTTCTATGACTGCTTGGCCTGTGGGATTGTGTGGTATACCTGTAACATGCTTTATATTGTAATAAGTACAGAACTGTCTCATTTTATTGGAAACATATGCTGGGACATTGTCTGTCTTAATTTGTACTGCTATTCCCATGATGGCCATAACTTCTAATAGGTGTGTAATCACAGAATCAGCCTTTTCAGAACTCACAGGAGTTGCCCACTGAAATCCTGAATAGGTGTCAATGGTATTGTATGCATACTTTAATCTTCCAAATTCTGCAAAATGAAACACATCCATCTACAAAATTTCATTTCTTTGTATACCTTTTGGATTGCTCCCTGCAGGTAATGGAGTTTGGTTATAGAAGGAACAAGCAGGAAATTTTTTTCACAATATCTTTACCATGTTGCCAAGTCATGGAGAAATCCTTCTTCAAACCTTTGCTATTTACATGGTGTTTCTTATGTAATTCTGAGGCTTCTAGGACATTACCTATTAGTGACTGATCAATCTCATCATTACCTTGTGCTAGAGGTCCTTACAGACCTGTATGGGATCTGATATGTGTTATATATATAGGATGTTCCCGTTTTCTGATGATTTCCTGCAATTGCATCAATAAAGAAGTTAATTCTGTATTATCAGGAATAAATTCAGCAATTTCAATATGTAAAACAACTCTCTCTGCATATTGAGAGTCAGTGACTATATTGAGGGGTTCTGTGAAGTCCATCAGTACCATAAGAAGGGCATACAGTTCTGCCTTTTGTACAGAGTTATATGGACTTTGTACCACTTTACTTAAGTCTCCTGATTTGTATTCTGCTTTCCCTGATTTATTTGCATCAGTATAGAATGTGAGGACTCCAGAAATTGGCTTTTGTTGTACAATGTGAGGAAGGACCTATTCAGTCTTCTTTATGAATTCTATTCTCTTGCTTTTGGGATAATGGTTCTTAATCTCTCCCAAAAAGTTACTGCAGGCTCTCTGCCAGTATTCATTATCTTTCCATCGTGATGAAATTTCCTCATTAGTTAAAGGTACTACAATTTCTGCTGGGTCCATTCCTGTCAACTGGCAAAGTCTTAATTTACCTTTTTGAATCAAATCAGAGATCTTTTCTATATAAGTCTTTAATTTCTTATTTGGTTTACGTGGTAGGAATATCCATTCCAATATAATATCTTCCCTCTGCATCAAAATACCTGTGGGGGAATGCCTGGAGGGGATTATGACAAGAATGCATTTAAGTTCTGGATCCACACGATCCACATGTGCTTCTCAAATTGTCTTTTCTACTAGAGCCAATTCCTTCTCAGCTTCAGCTGATAATTCTCTTGGACTACTTAATTTTTTGTCCCCTTCTAGAGTATTAGCCAAATTTTGTAGTCCATCTTTGGGTATTCCCATGATACCCAGTAAGTTGGAAATGCATCCTAACAACTTTTGATAATCATTAAGAATCTTTAATTGATCTCTCCTTAGTTGTACCTTTTGGGGCCTAATTTTTTGTAGCTCTATCTTATATCCTAAGTAATTAATAGAATCTCCTCTTTGTATTTTTCAGGAGAAATTTGCAGTCCCCAGCAAGGCAAAACTTTTTTTACTTCTTCAAACATGCTTTCTAATATGTCTAACTTTGGATCAGCTAATAGGATATCATCCATATAGTGATAAATTATGGATTGTTGAAACTTTACATGAATTATCTCCATTGGTTTTTGCACAAAGTATTGGCACACGGTAGGGCTGTTTAACATTCCCTGTGGGAGAACCTTCCATTGATATCTCTTGACTGGCTGGGGATTGTTATAATTAGGTACTGTGAAGGCAAATTTTTCTCTATTATTTTCTTGTAAGGGTATGGTAAAGAGACAGTCTTTTAAGTCAATAACTGTTATAGACCATTCTTTGGGTAGCAGAGAGGGAAAGGCATCCCAGTCTGTAGGAAACCCATCAGCTGAATTACTTTACTAATAGTTCTCAGATCTGTCAGCATTCTCCAATTACCAGACTTTTTAAAAAATTAACAAATACAGGAGAATTCCAAGGACTGGTAGATTCTTCAATGTGTTGAGCATTTAACTGCTCTTGAACCAGCTGTTCTAAAGCTTGTAGCTTCTCTTTTGTCAAAGGCCATTGTCCAACACAGACAGGCTTATTAGTTAGCCATTTTAAAGGTAAGGCAGTTGGTACTTCTGAGAGTTCAACAGCAGCTGTGCTCTGTTTATGTACAGCCTGAATGGTTGGTGACTGTTTTTTTTATAGCATATTATTATATTATTCCTAGAAACATGCGTTGATCTGTATTCCTTTTCTGAGAGTGTAGGAATTTTAATCTGGGTATTCCACTGTTGTAACAGATCTTGGCCCCAAAGATTTACTGCTACATTTGCTGCATATGGCTTCAGCCTTCCTCTCTGTCCTTCTGTCCCTATGCATTCAACACATCTCAAACTCTGTTTTAGCTGAGATAGGATGCCAATCCCTAGAAGTTGGACATCTACCTCTTAAAGAGGCCAATTCGGCTGCCATGATTTTGGTGTAATTATAGTCACATCCACACCTGTGTCTACCAGGCCCTCCAGAACCAGGCCATTAATTTGAATTCTAAGTTTTGGTCTTTGTTCATTTATGGAAGTCTGCCAAAATAATTGTTTTATTGTATTCTTTGGAAATTGTGATTCATCTATCAGTGCTGTTTTATCATCCATTGCAGTATCGGTTTTTACATTAGGCATTGGTTTATTCAGTTGTCCTGGAGAGGAATTTCTTCCACAGTGGCTGGAAATGTTTGTACCATGTTTGATTTGGGGGTCTGCAAGAGGCCCCCTGAGTCATTTCCCATCAGTAAAGGGTTGCCTCGTATATCTATTTTTGATCTGCACTCACTGGTCCAATGTGGGCCTTTGCCACATCTTCTACATAATCCAGGAGTTGGGGTCTCCTGTTTGGGCTATTTCTAGAAGTAGTATTACCTCTAGGAGCACCCCATGTACAATTTTTACCTATATGACCTGGTGTACCACATTTAAAACATTTGGTACCATGGGGCCTTCTTTTACCTCTGGGATTTGTCTCTCCTATCCAAGCCTCATTATTGTAGTTAAGAGACTTAACACCATTAGTATACTGAATCCATTCTTCCAAAGGAGCTGATATGATCTTTAATGTTGTAAGTATTCTTTTGCATTCTGCATTAGCATTGTCGAACACCAAGGACTCAGTTAATACTTTTCTTAATTCTTTATCTGACACATCTTTTGTTATAGCTGTGTTCAGCCTTTGTAAAAAAAAAATCAGTGAAGGGTTTGTGGGGTCCCTGAAATATCTTTGTGTATACCTCAGTTGGTTTTCCAGGTTCTGGAATTTTTTCCCAAGCATTTAGAGCTGCTGTACATCATAAGGATATTGTATGCTCATCATAATTGGCTTGTACATTCCTGTCAGTGAAACATCCCTCACCAGGTATTTGATCTTGGGAGATCACAAAACCTCTGAGTTTACCTTGTTGTTCTAAATTTCTTGCCTCTTCTCTCAACCAGATTTTCCACTGTAACTGCTGGCTATATTCTAGAACAGCTGAAATTAACTGATGCCAGTCATCTGGAATGATTCTATGTGAGGTAGACCACCTATCTGTCTTACATATGTGGAGTGTATCCCATACGTAACTACTGCTTCCTTTATATTTTTAAAATCCCTTGTTGAAATTGGTTGTAATGTATATGTCATATATGGCTCAGAATGTGTGTCATCTGCTGGCTTTTCATGGATGATGACAGGATAAGCCATTGTATGAGAACCATTTGGAGATGTTACAACCTGTATGGTCTTGCCCTTCTGCTTATTAGGTCCTTTGTAATGTTTACTGAGTGTTTCTTCCAGGGCTTGCAGATGAGCACCTAGGGTCTGTTCTAGGGAGTGAACCTCCTCTCTTGCAAGGGATTCCAGATTTCTTATGGAATCATGGAAGTTTTTATGTTCTTCAGAAACACATGATTCCATGGACCTTATCTTATCAATTAATGATAATCTTTCTTCCTTATATAGTGTCTGAGTAGCCACAACTTCACTCTGGAGTTCTATCCATTAAATACTCATATTTATTATCAATAAAATCAATTTTGGGTAAAGCCTGTTTTGTAAATCCTGATTAGTAGATTCCAGCGAAAGAATCTTTTTATGTAAGCCTTCATTGCTATCTTTTAAAGCCTGTAAATCCTGTTTAGCAGATTCCAGAGAGAGAATCTTTTTCTTTAAGCCTTCATTGCTATCTTTTAAAGCCTGTATCAGTCCCAATAATGACTCATCTTTGTTCTTATTATTAAACCAGTGTTTGAACACTGTGTGAATTATTAAGATGAATGCCAAAATGGTACAGGCCAGATATGCCTTAGGAAGGTTGTATATTTCCAGGAAAATGTCATTCCTCATACAGGCAAAAAGGTTTTTAAATTCTTTTGAGGTAATGTTGTCAGCCATATTACAAGAATTACTCAAAATTTGTTAGTCAGTTTTAAGGTGTAAAATTATCAAGTACTTTTACTTGAAATAAGATGCTGGTTTATCTATCTTACCTTTCCGTGATTTTGGGGGTGTAGTAGCAATTTTCAGCCAGCAGGAGGCGTTGGTATAGCTACAAAGCAGGTCCTATTGAATGCCTTGGCTGGTGGTAGAGTGAGCACAGGCAGTAGGCAGTTCTTCTGGTGACTCCCTGGAGCTTCAAGGCATGGAGAGTTCCAGGCCGCACTGTAAGCCCCTCTTTGCTTCTGCAGACAGGAGGTCTGCAGCAGGCATGGCTCCAAGCCCTCTCTGTGCCTCTGTAGGGTGCTACTGAAGGGGACAGTCCCGAGTCTATTTTAACTAGGTGAAACTGTGGAAGCCTTGGGCTAGGGCGGGGAGCCAGCACTCAAGGAGTAGGAGGAACACCTCACTCACAGTGGTTTCGCTGGTTTGGGGACTAAACTTGCCTTGGAACTGAGACCAGATTAGCTCCTTTTCAGGAATAAAACCATGTAGGTTTTTCCTGGTTTTGCAGAGCTCTGCCGGCTGTACCCTGCAGCTTCAAGTGCCCACCAGCTGGGGAGGAAGCTTAGGGTGGGAGCCACCCAGGCCTTTGGAATTTGTCCCATGTGAGCGCCAGATATTGGTGAAATTATTAAGGCCACTCCACATAGCTAAAAGGGAGGTTTATTTTGTGGGGTAACTTACAAGTGAAGGGATAGGTAACAGGGTCTGGGAAAGGTGTAGCGCAGTCCGGCAGTGTTCTCTGGAGAACTCTGCTTGGTCTACCTCCAGCGTCCAGGGTCCAGGAACCAAGAGAGCTGTCGCATCTGGATCTCAGGTCTTCAGGGTCCTCCCTTGGCCCCGCCTTGTAGACGTGACAGTTACCGAAGCCTCAATGGGGGTTGGAACTTCCAGATCAAAGCTGGAATGGCTACCCACTATACTTTGATAGCTGGCATACTCAACCTCAGGAGGAAGAAGTAGCCAAATAAGGAAATAGACCTTGGGGGCTAGCTTTAGGAATGTACCTAACAGTTTTTTAGTAAGGCAGAGGAAATGGGGGAAAAATACAAGGCCTGCCAGAGCCATGTTTGCCATACAATAAAGGGTCAGAGTCCCTTTGGGCTATAAGCTGTAAGATAAACCATTTCCTTCCCAAGTTGTTTTCAGTCATAGTGTTTTAAAACCCAGCAATAAAAAACAAAACAAAACAAAACAACAACAAAAACCAAACTAAGACATGTATCCTTGTTTCTCTTCACTTTGTCTTCTGCTTTGTTACCCAACCACTCTTTCTAATATGGAAACTTGAGTCCAACTTGTCCTTATTAAGTTATGGTTCCTTAATTTACCATTGTCCATGTCCTCACAAATGTTGCTTCTCCAACTGACATTTGCTTTTCCTTAAAAGTTTAAAGTACTAGCCATATTAAATAGAAAACCATGCATTTATTAATATATAGGACATATTGCTTGCCTTAATATCTTTTTTAAAACAATCCTTTTTGAATAGTTATAACAGTGGAATGATTTTTGAATAGAATGTTGGGACACTGATTTCAGCTAGTTTCATTAGGCCTGACCATCTTACCACAGGGTGATAAGAGGAAGCTTTCCACTCTAAAACTCTTAAAATACTAATATTTATGTTTTTAGGTGTTTGTTTTTTATTACTCTGAAGTAACCATGGAAATGAAAATATGCCTAAAATATACCTGTGTGATAACAGTGCAGACTTCTCCGATGTAAAGTTTACTGGTAAGTGGACCACTGTGGTCCAGTTCTCCAGGAGCCCTGCATTCAGGGAAGTATAGTTCTGAGTCTCATGACAAACACCAAGGAGACCTCTGTTTATTAGAAGTCCCCAGCTATGTTTAAATAGAGCTCCCCCTGCCAATATATGTCATTCTATCCCTATCTTCTCTCTCAACTTTTTGTTCAGTCTCTTCTGTGCTAGCCTGTCCAGTCCATGCTTGGGTTTCTTTGCTCTGTAGTACATAACTACTCTTTTGTTCTTTTACTTCCTGCATGACTTTACTATTGACAATTGAAGTAGCAGCTTGCTAATACCATCAGGGCAAGGCTTGGAATAAGAAGTAAAAGTCAAGTAAAAGCCACAGTGTTCAATTGGGATGAAGAAAATTGTATGTATTACATATTCACGTTTGAATCCCACCCAGCCTTTTGCTTGATTATCTTGAGCAAAGACAGAATAAGAACACTTTTGACTTAAGAGCTCATTGCCATCCTAATTATATATTTCTAAATTTTGTATGACAGAGGCAAAGTTTTTCTATATATTAAGATTTCAGTGACTTGAAGTGTAGAGCTTAGGTAGCCTACCTCTGTAATTATACAAGTAGAGCAACGGGAGATTCCCAGGCAGGTGTGGTTTGACTTGCCTATGGTTACCCTCTGGGTCAATACCAGTTGAGTTAACCCTTCTAATATGTCTAGAAACCTCTTACTATTCAACACAGTTATATTGCCTCAATGTATAGTGCCTCCTTTAAGAGACCTATGAGGTGAATTTGATGATTAAAATTAATACCAAACCCAGCACAACAGAGGGACCAGGCTGAATGACAAGTCAAGTCTGTTTGGTCTGTTTTGGCTATGAATTTCCATAAAGTCTAATATTCTATTTATAGTAGTATTTTATTTGTGCTGAAATGTGATTTTATTTGTATGTTAATAAATAAAGTTGCTTAGGGGTCAGAGCTATTAGCAAGCCATAGGGAAAGCCAGGGTGCACACCTTTAATCCCAGCACTTGGTAAGCAGAACTAGGTAGATCTCTGTGTGTTCAAGGATACAGCCAGCATTGGAGACACACGCCCTTAATCTCAATACCAGCCATAGAAGACCTGGAGGTCTGTACAGACAGGCAGTGATGAGGCAGTCATGTAGTTGGGTTTACAACCAATGAGAAGGAAGAACAAGGACTCTTTATAAGACAAACGCACAGGAAGTAACTCCCTTTTTGGAGACGTCTCTTGGCAGGAGAGTCTAGCTGGCAGAAAGCAGTAAGACTCTTAGCTCTGACCTCTTGGGCTTTCATCTTTACATTGGCTCTGTGTTTCTTATTTAATAAGACAGTTGGTTACATCTACATTTGGTGCCCAACGTGACAAGTATCCATAAAAAACCGCTTGACTTGCGGCGGGTCCACGGCTGGTCCGGTTTCCCACCTTGGCGGTGGACGGCCAGCTCTCTAGCCGGGGCCGAATCGGTTTGGCCTCAGGCCCCAAGCGGTTAGCTTTAAAGCTGGCACTACAAACAACTCAGGCCTGCTCTGCCGAACAGGGCCCCTGCCTGTAAAGCCAACGCACGAGGTTGGAGTTTAAGGAAGCCTAGCCCAGGCTTGACTCCCCTCAAGCCACAACACGTGGCTGGATTTAAGCTTTTAGTAGCTCACTTTCTTGCTCTCTCTCTCTCTCTCTCTCTTTCTCGATTCACCTTGGACACTAGGTGGCTGTTTTGAAATTCCCTCGGATTTCTACTGTTCTGTGCGGATTTGGTAAGTCAATTAACATATCAGATATTTTAAAAGAAACTATTTAAAAGAGAAATTTTTTCCACATTAAAAAAAATGGGTTTTCTGTGTGCATTGGAAGAAAATTGGGCTTTGTTTACAATTTTAGGCAGTCTGACAATGGAACAACTGTATGGGATGATTAATATTGATCGAATTATGCAATTTATTACCATGTTTATACTCATTTTACTATTTAAAAAGATAGTCAATTTAAGTGCCAGGATGACAGTTTTAGAAAAAATTGTTAAACCTGAAAAACCTCAGACAGAAGAAATTAAGAGTGAAGTTGTTCCAAGAGTGGATCATAAGGTTACAGAGAGAAAGCCTGTTTTCACACAGTCACCCTTAATTTATCCAGTAACCGTACAGCAGTCGCCTGATCAAATGACTACACAAAATATTTGGGCTCCAATTGACATGTTGGATTTACGAAGGTTTAAGGAGGCAATAGTATCTTATGGCATGCATTCCCCATATGTAAAGCAAATGTTAAACTCTTGGTCAACATATAATAGGATTACACCACAGGACTGGCAAGAGCTGGCACAGGCTGTTCTGGAGCCAAGCCAACAGCTCCAGTGGCTACTTTACTTCAAGGATGAAGCTAAAAACATAGAAAAACAATGGAGGGATAAAGGAATACAAGTCTGTCAGGATCAGCTTATTGGAGAAGGCCAATATGCTTCATTACAAACACAATGTCTATATGATGTCCAAACCTTAATTCTATGTCGAACGGCAGCCTTGAATGCATGGGACAGAGTTGAGGAACCAGGAAAAAAAGCTGAGTCATTTACAAAAGTTACACAAGGCCCAAAAGAATCTTTCACAGATTTTTTACAAAGACTGGCTTCAGCAGTAAAGAGAACGGTCCCCAATTCAGAAGCTAGTTGGATAATAATTGAATCTTTGGCCTTTGAGAACGCGAATGCAGCATGCAAAAGAATAATCAGGCCGTTAAAGGCAAGATCTGCACCCTTGGAAGATTGGATTAGAGACACAGTTAATGTGGACGCTCATGAGCATGATGATATGTGGGTGGAGAAGCAATTTCAAAGGGTTTGAGGAATGTTAGATGTTTTGGATGTGGAAAGCAAGGACATTTGAAAACGGACTGTAAACAGGTCATTCCTAGGAACAATGTTTCTTCAAGGAACAATGGTAACAGAATGCCCCTTCCTTCTGGAGTATGCAGAAGGTGTGGTAAGGGAAAACACTGGACCAATGAATGTATATCAACAAGGGACAGACAAGGTAATCCTTTGCCTCAGTCTTTGAGAAACTTCCAGAGGGACCTCTTGGAGGCCCCCACAGCAAATCCAATTCAAACCTTTCCTGCAGTCGTAGAGGAAATCCCTGCTCAGAGCGATTAAATAACCAAATGCCTATCGAAATAAATCATGCTGGTCAAGATGATGAAACAGAGAGAATAGAAAATTCAGGAAAAAAACATAAAGAAAATTTTTGGCAAACTTCTATTAATGAACAAAGACCAAAATTAACAATAAGAATAAATGGTGTTTTGTTATCTAGTCTGGTAGACACAGGTGCTGACCTTACCATAATTGCACCAGAATTTTGGCATCCAACTTGGCCTCTTCAGGAGGTAAATGTTCAACTGTTAGGAATTGGGACATTATCTCAAGTAAAACAGAGTGTACGATGGCTCGAATGTATAGGCCCAGAAGGACAGAGAGGTAAATTAAAGCCACATGTGGCTAACATAGCTATGAACCTGTGGGGTCGAGACCTGTTGCAACAGTGGAATACTCAGATTAATATCCCTCCAGTCTCAGAAACAAGTAATAAACTAGCACATGTTTCTGAGAGAAATATTAGAAGGCATTATTCTGAGTGGTCACCAGCCATCCATATTATACAAGAA